>JBDPZO010000002.1:11877678-11911998 GCA_039877585.1 Heterodera filipjevi
ATTCTTTGCAGTTGGAATTGATTTTGAGCAGTAATAATTGACAAAGGATTTTGAATTTGGTTTGTGTCGGAATTGGTCGAAAGGGATGGGGGGGGGGGGGACTGAGTATTACCTGTCTTCTATCCTTTTTGCCCTATTAATCCTTCTCATTGCATTTTTTTAGTGCTCAAATGCGTTTGGTCAGTGAACCGTTCGATGAAAATTGCGTCGAATGCCTCGACTCGCGCGCCTCTTCCGTCGGCACATTGGCGCGAGTGAAGAAAATTGTCAGTGAAGTTGCAAAATGAGGTTTTGACCAATAACCAAAGAGTTTCCGGCCGATTATTTATTACTAACATTTCCTTTTTTGGGCTCAAAAAACAAAGATGACTGTTTTAAGGCATTGGCCATGCCTTTTGCTTTCCAAGTTTCTCCGTTTTTAGTGCAATTTTGCAGCAATACTTTCTTATTCTGAAAGAATATTATGCAGGGTACAGTTACTAATCAAATGCAAGCAAGCTTCCCAAGCATGTATCGTAGAATGTTACGTTCTAGTGCATGCAGAATTCTTCCATATAAGAAAGTTATGCAAGTTTGCTTTTCGTTTCAATAATACTAGGCCACTGTTTGAAAATGTTTCAGGCCGTCAAGCAATAGCTTTTATATCCCTATGTCATTATAGCTTGTCGGCTTACCCTTTAAAACCCCAAAAGTCATTCCCTCTTCCCAATCTATTCCAACGCAAAATGGCACAAAAAAGGTCACGTTCCTTTGTCGATGATGAAAGCAATATCATCAGTTCGTTGGGGCCAGAAGAACTGGCCAAAATTGCTCAAATGGTGGCAGAAATCCTAAAACCCACCATTGAATCGACTATCAAAACAACAGTCAAAGAAATTTTGGCACAAATCCAATCCAATCATTCCCAGTCAGCGCCTTCGCTTGCCAGTGCCGCCCAACCCCTCTTCCTTGGGGATGCCCACCTCCTTCTGCTATGGACCCGTGTTTCTTTGTCAAATACACAAACTACGGCATCACCAACCAGCAAATGATGGTCGACAAATCCAAATCTGCTGTATTAGAAAAATTGCCTGAGGCGGTTGAGGCGGACGACAACGACTTTATCAAAAGCATTGTGCAGGACTGTGGACTTGAAGACAAATTGGACACAGGAAAAGAAATTCATCGCCACCCGAAAAACAAAAAAACGTCCGACAATAACAGTTCAAAAGGCCGAATAATCAAAATTCCTTTCGTCGACACTAAATCACGTGATCAATTCCTTAAAAAATTTCCACTTATTAAACGCCAAAAATCCCTCCCCTCAAATGTTTTTGTCCGTCGCGATATGTGTCCGCCTGAACTTGACCTCCTATATTCACTCAGACGGCAGGCATATGCTCTGAACCAATCCTCAGGATTGTTTGAGTATGTGGTTACCGATTGGCAATCAAAAAATTGCCAAACCCCCGCCCGCTCAGAACTCGCTAGGAAAGCGCGAGCAAACCAAATAAAAAAGTAGAAAAAACATTGCAAATCCATGGATTTCATGCCTATTAATAAATGCAAGGTCAATTTCAAACAAAATTGCTGACTTAGAGCATATAGCACAAAAAATTGAACCATCAATCATTTTTATTAATGAAACATGGTTAAATAACAAAAACACAATAGAGTCAGAACTTACCCTAAATGGTAGGTATCGTACAGTACTTGCCAACCGAACAGAAAAAAGGGGTGGCGGAGCGGCAATTCTAATTAAAGCATTGGTTCCTTACCAGGCATTATTCTCTGGGACAAAATTCCAGTGTGAACTCATACACATAAAATTACTTTTGAAAAAACCAATCCATATTATAAATATATCGTCCTCCTAATTGTACTGTTCAAAATACGAAAAAGCTATTTAAATTTATTTCTGATCTGAGTAATTCAAAAAATATCATATATTGTGGGGATTTTAATATCCCAAATATTTATGGGATGAAAATAAGATAATTCAAAAAAATGATCCGATATCAAATATGCTGATTGAGTTTATAGACCAAAAACAATTGAAACAGCATGTCAAGGAACCAACTAGAGAAAAAGCAATTTTAGATTTAGTAATTACCAGTGAATTAGAATTAATCCATGATTTAACAGTACTTGAAAACTTTTCAACTTCCGATCATAAAATGGTCGGATTTAAAATAAAAGAAAAATTCAAACAAAAGTTCCAGAGTTTATAGAAGAGATTTTAAAAATATTAATTTTTCCAAATTAAGTCGGGCGATACTTGAAAATCGAATTGATTTATCAATAAACTCAGTGTACACCGTTGAACAAAAATATGAAGAATTCTATCTAAGGTTCTGAAATTATATGATAATTTAATACCCAATAGACCCCTCAAATCGATAATAAAGCATGCTTATCCACAAAAAATAAGAGACTTATTTTCAGAGAAATTACGTTTACATAAGCTAATAAAAAATTCCCGGGAAAAAGTGATCTCATTCTAAATATAAAATAATTGCAAGGGAAATGAAGAGACAATTAAATCAATTTAGAAATGAACAAGAGTCAAAAATTATTTCCCAGGGGCAAAATTCTGTTAACAAATTTATTCGAAATAAGTTATCCACAATTAATGAAATTCCTACTTTAATTGATGAAGCTGGAAATATGTATTCCAGTAATGAGCAAAAATGCAAAGTATTAGCAGAAATATTTCAAAAATCATTTTTAGAAAATTCAATTGTTAATGGCCCATTAACTCAATCAGCACCGAATAAAATTAAGCTTTTGGACATTGAATTGAATACTGGAATAATTTGGAATATATTAAAAAAGCTCCCCAGGCGAAATTCCACTTCCCCCGATAATATTCCTTACATTTGTTAAAAAATTGTGCAGAGCCAATTACCAAAATATTAGCGGATATATTTAGATTAATTTTGGATTCCGGTCAAATTCCGGAAATATGGCGAACATCATTAGTAATCCCTATTTTCAAAAAAGGCGAAAAACAAATCCGGTGAATTATATCCCTATGTCATTATACTTGACGGCTTTTATACCCCGTTGCAGATTTTATTTCTCCGTTTTAGTGCAATTTTGCAGCAATACTTTCTTATTCTGAAAGAATATTATGCAGGGTACAGTTACTAATCAAATGCAAGCAAGCTTCCCAAGCATGTATTGTAGAATGTTACGTTCTAGTGCATGCAAAATTCTTCCATTAAGAAAGTTATGCAAGTTTGCTTTTCGTTTCAATAATACTAGGCCACTGTTTGAAAATGTTTCAGGCCGTCAAGCAATAAATTTTATAACACTATGTCATTATACTTGACGGCTTTTATACCCAGTTGCAGATTTTATTTCTCCGTTTTACTACCATTATGCAGCCATACTTTCCTATTCTGGGTAAATACGTTTCAGGATACAATTACTAATAAAATGTAAGCGAGCTTCCCAAGCATGTATCGTAGAATGTATCGTTCTAGTGCATGCAAAATTCTTCCATATAAGAAAGTTATGCAAGCTTGCTTATCGTTTCAATAAAACTATGCCACTGTTTGAAAATGTTTCACGCCGTCAAGCAATAAATTTTATAACACTATGACATTATAGCTTGTAGGATTACCCTTATACCCAGTTGCAGATTTTATTTCTCCGTTTTACTACCATTATGCAGCCATACTTTCCCATTCTGGGGAAATACTTTTCAGGATACAATTACTAATAAAATGTAAGCGAGCTTCCCAAGCATGTATCGTAGAATGTATCGTTCTAGTGCATGCAAAATTCTTCCATATAAGAAAGTTATGCAAGCTTGCTTATCGTTTCAATAAAACTATGCCACTGTTTGAAAATGTTTCACGCCGTCAAGCAATAAATTTTATAACACTATGACATTATAGCTTGTACGGCTTACCTTATACCCAGTTGCAGATTTTATTTCTCCGTTTTACTACCATTATGCAGCCATACTTTCCCATTCTGGGGAAATACTTTGCAGGATACAATTACTAATAAAATGTAAGCGAGCTTCCCAAGCATGTATCGTAGAATGTATCGTTCTAGTGCATGCAAAATTCTTCCATATAAGAAAGTTATGCAAGCTTGCTTATCGTTTCAATAAAACTATGCCACTGTTTGAAAATGTTTCACGCCGTCAAGCAATAAATTTTATAACACTATGACATTATAGCTTGTAGGCTTACCTTATACCCAGTTGCAGATTTTATTTCTCCGTTTTACTACCATTATGCAGCCATACTTTCCTATTCTGGGTAAATACTTTCAGGATACAATTACTAATAAAATGTAAGCGAGCTTCCCAAGCATGTATCGTAGAATGTATCGTTCTAGTGCATGCAAAATTCTTCCATATAAGAAAGTTATGCAAGCTTGCTTATCGTTTCAATAAAACTATGCCACTGTTTGAAAATGTTTCACGCCGTCAAGCAATAAATTTTATAACACTATGTACATTATAGCTTGTACGGCTTACCTTATACCCAGTTGCAGATTTTATTTCTCCGTTTTACTACCATTATGCAGCCATACTTTCCTATTCTGGGTAAATACTTTTCAGGATACAATTACTAATAAAATGTAAGCGAGCTTCCCAAGCATGTATCGTAGAATGTATCGTTCTAGTGCATGCAAAATTCTTCCATATAAGAAAGTTATGCAAGCTTGCTTATCGTTTCAATAAAACTATGCCACTGTTTGAAAATGTTTCACGCCGTCAAGCAATAAATTTTATAACACTATGACATTATAGCTTGTAGGATTACCTTTATAGCCAGTTGCAGATTTTATTTCTCCGTTTTACTACCATTATGCAGCCATACTTTCCTATTCTGGGGAAATACTTTGCAGGATACAATTACTAATAAAATGTAAGCGAGCTTCCCAAGCATGTATCGTAGAATGTATCGTTCTAGTGCATGCAAAATTCTTCCATTAAGAAAGTTATGCAAGCTTGCTTATCGTTTCAATAAAACTATGCCACTGTTTGAAAATGTTTCACGCCGTCAAGCAATAACTTTTATAACACTATGACATTATAGCTTGTAGGATTACCCTTATACCCAGTTGCAGATTTTATTTCTCCGTTTTACTACCATTATGCAGCCATACTTTCCTATTCTGGGTAAATACTTTTCAGGATACAATTACTAATAAAATGTAAGCGAGCTTCCCAAGCATGTATCGTAGAATGTATCGTTCTAGTGCATGCAAAATTCTTCCATATAAGAAAGTTATGCAAGCTTGCTTATCGTTTCAATAAAACTATGCCACTGTTTGAAAATGTTTCACGCCGTCAAGCAATAAATTTTATAACACTATGTCATTATAGCTTGTACGGCTTACCTTATACCCCGTTGCAGATTTTATTTCTCCGTTTTACTACCATTATGCAGCCATACTTTCCCATTCTGGGGAAATACTTTGCAGGATACAATTACTAATAAAATGTAAGCGAGCTTCCCAAGCATGTATCGTAGAATGTATCGTTCTAGTGCATGCAAAATTCTTCCATATAAGAAAGTTATGCAAGCTTGCTTATCGTTTCAATAAAACTATGCCACTGTTTGAAAATGATTCACGCCGTCAAGCAATAACTTTTATAACACTATGACATTTTTATTTCTCCGTTTTACTACCATTATGCAGCCATACTTTCCCATTCTGGGGAAATACTTTGCAGGATACAATTACTAATAAAATGTAAGCGAGCTTCCCAAGCATGTATCGTAGAATGTATCGTTCTAGTGCATGCAAAATTCTTCCATATAAGAAAGTTATGCAAGCTTGCTTATCGTTTCAATAAAACTATGCCACTGTTTGAAAATGTTTCACGCCGTCAAGCAATAACTTTTATAACACTATGACATTATAGCTTGTAGGGTTACCCTTATACCCAGTTGCAGATTTTATTTCTCCGTTTTACTACCATTATGCAGCCATACTTTCCTATTCTGGGTAAATACTTTTCAGGATACAATTACTAATAAAATGTAAGCGAGCTTCCCAAGCATGTATCGTAGAATGTATCGTTCTAGTGCATGCAAAATTCTTCCATATAAGAAAGTTATGCAAGCTTGCTTATCGTTTCAATAAAACTATGCCACTGTTTGAAAATGTTTCACGCCGTCAAGCAATAACTTTTATAACACTATGACATTATAGCTTGTAGGATTACCCTTATACCCAGTTGCAGATTTTATTTCTCCGTTTTACTACCATTATGCAGCCATACTTTCCTATTCTGGGTAAATACTTTTCAGGATACAATTACTAATAAAATGTAAGCGAGCTTCCCAAGCATGTATCGTAGAATGTATCGTTCTAGTGCATGCAAAATTCTTCCATATAAGAAAGTTATGCAAGCTTGCTTATCGTTTCAATAAAACTATGCCACTGTTTGAAAATGTTTCACGCCGTCAAGCAATAAATTTTATAACACTATGTCATTATAACTTGACGGCTTTTATACCCCGTTGCAGATTTTATTTCTCCGTTTTACTACCATTATGCAGCCATACTTTCCCATTCTGGGGAAATACTTTGCAGGATACAATTACTAATAAAATGTAAGCGAGCTTCCCAAGCATGTATCGTAGAATGTATCGTTCTAGTGCATGCAAAATTCTTCCATATAAGAAAGTTATGCAAGCTTGCTTATCGTTTCAATAAAACTATGCCACTGTTTGAAAATGTTTCACGCCGTCAAGCAATAACTTTTATAACACTATGACATTATAGCTTGTAGGATTACCCTTATACCCAGTTGCAGATTTTATTTCTCCGTTTTACTACCATTATGCAGCCATACTTTCCTATTCTGGGTAAATACTTTGCAGGATACAATTACTAATAAAATGTAAGCGAGCTTCCCAAGCATGTATCGTAGAATGTATAGTTCTAGTGCATGCAAAATTCTTCCATATAAGAAAGTTATGCAAGCTTGCTTATCGTTTCAATAAAACTATGCCACTGTTTGAAAATGTTTCACGCCGTCAAGCAATAACTTTTATAACACTATGACATTATAGCTTGTAGGATTACCCTTATACCCAGTTGCAGATTTTATTTCTCCGTTTTACTACCATTATGCAGCCATACTTTCCTATTCTGGGTAAATACTTTTCAGGATACAATTACTAATAAAATGTAAGCGAGCTTCCCAAGCATGTATCGTAGAATGTATCGTTCTAGTGCATGCAAAATTCTTCCATATAAGAAAGTTATGCAAGCTTGCTTATCGTTTCAATAAAACTATGCCACTGTTTGAAAATGTTTCACGCCGTCAAGCAATAAATTTTATAACACTATGTCATTATAGCTTGTACGGCTTCCTTATACCCAGTTGCAGATTTTATTTCTCCGTTTTACTACCATTATGCAGCCATACTTTCCTATTCTGGGTAAATACTTTCCAGGATACAATTACTAATAAAATGTAAGCGAGCTTCCCAAGCATGTATCGTAGAATGTATCGTTCTAGTGCATGCAAAATTCTTCCATATAAGAAAGTTATGCAAGCTTGCTTATCGTTTCAATAAAACTATGCCACTGTTTGAAAATGTTTCACGCCGTCAAGCAATAAATTTTATAACACTATGACATTATAGCTTGTAGGATTACCCTTATACCCAGTTGCAGATTTTATTTCTCCGTTTTACTACCATTATGCAGCCATACTTTCCTATTCTGGGTAAATACTTTTCAGGATACAATTACTAATAAAATGTAAGCGAGCTTCCCAAGCATGTATCGTAGAATGTATCGTTCTAGTGCATGCAAAATTCTTCCATATAAGAAAGTTATGCAAGCTTGCTTATCGTTTCAATAAAACTATGCCACTGTTTGAAAATGTTTCACGCCGTCAAGCAATAAATTTTATAACACTATGTACATTATAGCTTGTAGGCTTACCCTTATACCCAGTTGCAGATTTTATTTCTCCGTTTTACTACCATTATGCAGCCATACTTTCCCATTCTGGGGAAATACTTTGCAGGATACAATTACTAATAAAATGTAAGCGAGCTTCCCAAGCATGTATCGTAGAATGTATCGTTCTAGTGCATGCAAAATTCTTCCATTAAGAAAGTTATGCAAGCTTGCTTATCGTTTCAATAAAACTATGCCACTGTTTGAAAATGTTTCACGCCGTCAAGCAATAACTTTTATAACACTATGACATTATAGCTTGTAGGGTTACCCTTATACCCAGTTGCAGATTTTATTTCTCCGTTTTACTACCATTATGCAGCCATACTTTCCTATTCTGGGGAAATACTTTTCAGGATACAATTACTAATAAAATGTAAGCGAGCTTCCCAAGCATGTATCGTAGAATGTATCGTTCTAGTGCATGCAAAATTCTTCCATTAAGAAAGTTATGCAAGCTTGCTTATCGTTTCAATAAAACTATGCCACTGTTTGAAAATGTTTCACGCCGTCAAGCAATAAATTTTATAACACTATGACATTATAGCTTGTACGGCTTACCTTATACCCAGTTGCAGATTTTATTTCTCCGTTTTACTACCATTATGCAGCCATACTTTCCCATTCTGGGGAAATACTTTGCAGGATACAATTACTAATAAAATGTAAGCGAGCTTCCCAAGCATGTATCGTAGAATGTATCGTTCTAGTGCATGCAAAATTCTTCCATATAAGAAAGTTATGCAAGCTTGCTTATCGTTTCAATAAAACTATGCCACTGTTTGAAAATGTTTCACGCCGTCAAGCAATAACTTTTATAACACTATGACATTATAGCTTGTAGGATTACCTTTATACCCAGTTGCAGATTTTATTTCTCCGTTTTACTACCATTATGCAGCCATACTTTCCTATTCTGGGTAAATACTTTCCAGGATACAATTACTAATAAAATGTAAGCGAGCTTCCCAAGCATGTATCGTAGAATGTATCGTTCTAGTGCATGCAAAATTCTTCCATATAAGAAAGTTATGCAAGCTTGCTTATCGTTTCAATAAAACTATGCCACTGTTTGAAAATGTTTCACGCCGTCAAGCAATAACTTTTATAACACTATGACATTATAGCTTGTAGGATTACCCTTATACCCAGTTGCAGATTTTATTTCTCCGTTTTACTACCATTATGCAGCCATACTTTCCTATTCTGGGTAAATACTTTTCAGGATACAATTACTAATAAAATGTAAGCGAGCTTCCCAAGCATGTATCGTAGAATGTATCGTTCTAGTGCATGCAAAATTCTTCCATATAAGAAAGTTATGCAAGCTTGCTTATCGTTTCAATAAAACTATGCCACTGTTTGAAAATGTTTCACGCCGTCAAGCAATAACTTTTATAACACTATGACATTATAGCTTGTAGGATTACCTTATACCCAGTTGCAGATTTTATTTCTCCGTTTTACTACCATTATGCAGCCATACTTTCCCATTCTGGGGAAATACTTTGCAGGATACAATTACTAATAAAATGTAAGCGAGCTTCCCAAGCATGTATCGTAGAATGTATCGTTCTAGTGCATGCAAAATTCTTCCATATAAGAAAGTTATGCAAGCTTGCTTATCGTTTCAATAAAACTATGCCACTGTTTGAAAATGTTTCACGCCGTCAAGCAATAACTTTTATAACACTATGACATTATAGCTTGTAGGCTTACCTTATACCCAGTTGCAGATTTTATTTCTCCGTTTTACTACCATTATGCAGCCATACTTTCCCTATTCTGGGTAAATACTTTGCAGGATACAATTACTAATAAAATGTAAGCGAGCTTCCCAAGCATGTATCGTAGAATGTATCGTTCTAGTGCATGCAAAATTCTTCCATATAAGAAAGTTATGCAAGCTTGCTTATCGTTTCAATAAAACTATGCCACTGTTTGAAAATGTTTCACGCCGTCAAGCAATAAATTTTATAACACTATGACATTATAAGCTTGTACGGCTTACCTTATACCCAGTTGCAGATTTTATTTCTCCGTTTTACTACCATTATGCAGCCATACTTTCCTATTCTGGGTAAATACTTTTCAGGATACAATTACTAATAAAATGTAAGCGAGCTTCCCAAGCATGTATCGTAGAATGTATCGTTCTAGTGCATGCAAAATTCTTCCATATAAGAAAGTTATGCAAGCTTGCTTATCGTTTCAATAAAACTATGCCACTGTTTGAAAATGTTTCACGCCGTCAAGCAATAAATTTTATAACACTATGTACATTATAGCTTGTACGGCTTACCTTATACCCAGTTGCAGATTTTATTTCTCCGTTTTACTACCATTATGCAGCCATACTTTCCTATTCTGGGGAAATACTTTGCAGGATACAATTACTAATAAAATGTAAGCGAGCTTCCCAAGCATGTATCGTAGAATGTATCGTTCTAGTGCATGCAAAATTCTTCCATATAAGAAAGTTATGCAAGCTTGCTTATCGTTTCAATAAAACTATGCCACTGTTTGAAAATGTTTCACGCCGTCAAGCAATAACTTTTATAACACTATGACATTATAGCTTGTAGGCTTACCTTATACCCAGTTGCAGATTTTATTTCTCCGTTTTACTACCATTATGCAGCCATACTTTCCTATTCTGGGTAAATACTTTTCAGGATACAATTACTAATAAAATGTAAGCGAGCTTCCCAAGCATGTATCGTAGAATGTATCGTTCTAGTGCATGCAAAATTCTTCCATATAAGAAAGTTATGCAAGCTTGCTTATCGTTTCAATAAAACTATGCCACTGTTTGAAAATGTTTCACGCCGTCAAGCAATAACTTTTATAACACTATGACATTATAGCTTGTAGGCTTACCTTATACCCAGTTGCAGATTTTATTTCTCCGTTTTACTACCATTATGCAGCCATACTTTCCCTATTCTGGGTAAATACTTTTCAGGATACAATTACTAATAAAATGTAAGCGAGCTTCCCAAGCATGTATCGTAGAATGTATCGTTCTAGTGCATGCAAAATTCTTCCATATAAGAAAGTTATGCAAGCTTGCTTATCGTTTCAATAAAACTATGCCACTGTTTGAAAATGTTTCACGCCGTCAAGCAATAACTTTTATAACACTATGTACATTATAGCTTGTAGGCTTACCTTATACCCAGTTGCAGATTTTATTTCTCCGTTTTACTACCATTATGCAGCCATACTTTCCTATTCTGGGGAAATACTTTTCAGGATACAATTACTAATAAAATGTAAGCGAGCTTCCCAAGCATGTATCGTAGAATGTATCGTTCTAGTGCATGCAAAATTCTTCCATATAAGAAAGTTATGCAAGCTTGCTTATCGTTTCAATAAAACTATGCCACTGTTTGAAAATGTTTCACGCCGTCAAGCAATAACTTTTATAACACTATGACATTATAGCTTGTAGGCTTACCTTATACCCAGTTGCAGATTTTATTTCTCCGTTTTACTACCATTATGCAGCCATACTTTCCTATTCTGGGTAAATACTTTGCAGGATACAATTACTAATAAAATGTAAGCGAGCTTCCCAAGCATGTATCGTAGAATGTATCGTTCTAGTGCATGCAAAATTCTTCCATATAAGAAAGTTATGCAAGCTTGCTTATCGTTTCAATAAAACTATGCCACTGTTTGAAAATGTTTCACGCCGTCAAGCAATAAATTTTATAACTCTATGTCATTATAACTTGACGGCTTTTATAGCCAGTTGCAGATTTTATTTCTCCGTTTTACTACCATTATGCAGCCATACTTTCCCATTCTGGGGAAATACTTTGCAGGATACAATTACTAATAAAATGTAAGCGAGCTTCCCAAGCATGTATCGTAGAATGTATCGTTCTAGTGCATGCAAAATTCTTCCATATAAGAAAGTTATGCAAGCTTGCTTATCGTTTCAATAAAACTATGCCACTGTTTGAAAATGTTTCACGCCGTCAAGCAATAAATTTTATAACACTATGACATTATAGCTTGTAGGATTACCTTCATAACCAGTTGCAGATTTTATTTCTCCGTTTTACTACCATTATGCAGCCATACTTTCCTATTCTGGGTAAATACTTTTCAGGATACAATTACTAATAAAATTTAAGCGAGCTTCCCAAGCATGTATCGTAGAATGTATCGTTCTAGTGCATGCAAAATTCTTCCATATAAGAAAGTTATGCAAGCTTGCTTATCGTTTCAATAAAACTATGCCACTGTTTGAAAATGTTTCACGCCGTCAAGCAATAACTTTTATAACACTATGACATTATAGCTTGTAGGATTACCTTTATAGCCAGTTGCAGATTTTATTTCTCCGTTTTACTACCATTATGCAGCCATACTTTCCCATTCTGGGGAAATACTTTGCAGGATACAATTACTAATAAAATGTAAGCGAGCTTCCCAAGCATGTATCGTAGAATGTATCGTTCTAGTGCATGCAAAATTCTTCCATATAAGAAAGTTATGCAAGCTTGCTTATCGTTTCAATAAAACTATGCCACTGTTTGAAAATGTTTCACGCCGTCAAGCAATAACTTTTATAACACTATGACATTATAGCTTGTAGGGTTACCCTTATACCCAGTTGCAGATTTTATTTCTCCGTTTTACTACCATTATGCAGCCATACTTTCCCATTCTGGGGAAATACTTTGCAGGATACAATTACTAATAAAATGTAAGCGAGCTTCCCAAGCATGTATCGTAGAATGTATCGTTCTAGTGCATGCAAAATTCTTCCATATAAGAAAGTTATGCAAGCTTGCTTATCGTTTCAATAAAACTATGCCACTGTTTGAAAATGTTTCACGCCGTCAAGCAATAACTTTTATAACACTATGACATTATAGCTTGTAGGCTTACCTTATACCCCGTTGCAGATTTTATTTCTCCGTTTTACTACCATTATGCAGCCATACTTTCCTATTCTGGGTAAATACTTTTCAGGATACAATTACTAATAAAATGTAAGCGAGCTTCCCAAGCATGTATCGTAGAATGTATCGTTCTAGTGCATGCAAAATTCTTCCATATAAGAAAGTTATGCAAGCTTGCTTATCGTTTCAATAAAACTATGCCACTGTTTGAAAATGTTTCACGCCGTCAAGCAATAACTTTTATAACACTATGACATTATAGCTTGTAGGATTACCTTTATAGCCAGTTGCAGATTTTATTTCTCCGTTTTACTACCATTATGCAGCCATACTTTCCTATTCTGGGTAAATACTTTCCAGGATACAATTACTAATAAAATGTAAGCGAGCTTCCCAAGCATGTATCGTAGAATGTATCGTTCTAGTGCATGCAAAATTCTTCCATATAAGAAAGTTATGCAAGCTTGCTTATCGTTTCAATAAAACTATGCCACTGTTTGAAAATGTTTCACGCCGTCAAGCAATAAATTTTATAACACTATGACATTATAGCTTGTAGGCTTACCTTATACCCAGTTGCAGATTTTATTTCTCCGTTTTACTACCATTATGCAGCCATACTTTCCTATTCTGGGTAAATACTTTTCAGGATACAATTACTAATAAAATGTAAGCGAGCTTCCCAAGCATGTATCGTAGAATGTATCGTTCTAGTGCATGCAAAATTCTTCCATTAAGAAAGTTATGCAAGCTTGCTTATCGTTTCAATAAAACTATGCCACTGTTTGAAAATGTTTCACGCCGTCAAGCAATAACTTTTATAACACTATGACATTAGAGCTTGTAGGATTACCTTCATAACCAGTTGCAGATTTTATTTCTCCGTTTTACTACCATTATGCAGCCATACTTTCCTATTCCGCGTAAATACTTTTCAGGATACAATTACTAATAAAATGTAAGCGAGCTTCCCAAGCATGTATCGTAGAATGTATAGTTCTAGTGCATGCAAAATTCTTCCATATAAGAAAGTTATGCAAGCTTGCTTATCGTTTCAATAAAACTATGCCACTGTTTGAAAATGTTTCACGCCGTCAAGCAATAACTTTTATAACACTATGACATTATAGCTTGTAGGCTTACCTTATACCCAGTTGCAGATTTTATTTCTCCGTTTTACTACCATTATGCAGCCATACTTTCCCTATTCTGGGGAAATACTTTTCAGGATACAATTACTAATAAAATGTAAGCGAGCTTCCCAAACATGTATCGTAGAATGTATCGTTCTAGTGCATGCAAAATTCTTCCATATAAGAAAGTTATGCAAGCTTGCTTATCGTTTCAATAAAACTATGCCACTGTTTGAAAATGTTTCACGCCGTCAAGCAATAACTTTTATAACACTATGACATTATAGCTTGTAGGATTACCCTTATACCCAGTTGCAGATTTTATTTCTCCGTTTTACTACCATTATGCAGCCATACTTTCCCTATTCTGGGTAAATACTTTTCAGGATACAATTACTAATAAAATGTAAGCGAGCTTCCCAAGCATGTATCGTAGAATGTATCGTTCTAGTGCATGCAAAATTCTTCCATATAAGAAAGTTATGCAAGCTTGCTTATCGTTTCAATAAAACTATGCCACTGTTTGAAAATGTTTCACGCCGTCAAGCAATAAATTTTATAACACTATGTACATTATAGCTTGTACGGCTTACCTTATACCCAGTTGCAGATTTTATTTCTCCGTTTTACTACCATTATGCAGCCATACTTTCCTATTCTGGGTAAATACTTTGCAGGATACAATTACTAATAAAATGTAAGCGAGCTTCCCAAGCATGTATCGTAGAATGTATCGTTCTAGTGCATGCAAAATTCTTCCATATAAGAAAGTTATGCAAGCTTGCTTATCGTTTCAATAAAACTATGCCACTGTTTGAAAATGTTTCACGCCGTCAAGCAATAACTTTTATAACACTATGTCATTATAGCTTGTACGGCTTACCTTATACCCAGTTGCAGATTTTATTTCTCCGTTTTACTACCATTATGCAGCCATACTTTCCCATTCTGGGGAAATACTTTGCAGGATACAATTACTAATAAAATGTAAGCGAGCTTCCCAAGCATGTATCGTAGAATGTATCGTTCTAGTGCATGCAAAATTCTTCCATATAAGAAAGTTATGCAAGCTTGCTTATCGTTTCAATAAAACTATGCCACTGTTTGAAAATGTTTCACGCCGTCAAGCAATAACTTTTATAACACTATGACATTATAGCTTGTAGGATTACCTTATACCCAGTTGCAGATTTTATTTCTCCGTTTTACTACCATTATGCAGCCATACTTTCCCTATTCTGGGTAAATACTTTGCAGGATACAATTACTAATAAAATGTAAGCGAGCTTCCCAAGCATGTATCGTAGAATGTATCGTTCTAGTGCATGCAAAATTCTTCCATATAAGAAAGTTATGCAAGCTTGCTTATCGTTTCAATAAAACTATGCCACTGTTTGAAAATGTTTCACGCCGTCAAGCAATAAATTTTATAACACTATGACATTATAGCTTGTAGGGTTACCCTTATACCCAGATGCAGATTTTATTTCTCCGTTTTATTACCATTATGCAGCCATACTTTCCTATTCTGGGGAAATACTTTTCAGGATACAATTACTAATAAAATGTAAGCGAGCTTCCCAAGCATGTATCGTAGAATGTATCGTTCTAGTGCATGCAAAATTCTTCCATTAAGAAAGTTATGCAAGCTTGCTTATCGTTTCAATAAAACTATGCCACTGTTTGAAAATGTTTCACGCCGTCAAGCAATAACTTTTATAACACTATGACATTAGAGCTTGTAGGATTACCTTCATAACCAGTTGCAGATTTTATTTCTCCGTTTTACTACCATTATGCAGCCATACTTTCCTATTCCGCGTAAATACTTTTCAGGATACAATTACTAATAAAATGTAAGCGAGCTTCCCAAGCATGTATCGTAGAATGTATCGTTCTAGTGCATGCAAAATTCTTCCATATAAGAAAGTTATGCAAGCTTGCTTATCGTTTCAATAAAACTATGCCACTGTTTGAAAATGTTTCACGCCGTCAAGCAATAACTTTTATAACACTATGACATTATAGCTTGTAGGCTTACCTTATACCCAGTTGCAGATTTTATTTCTCCGTTTTACTACCATTATGCAGCCATACTTTCCTATTCTGGGTAAATACTTTTCAGGATACAATTACTAATAAAATGTAAGCGAGCTTCCCAAGCATGTATCGTAGAATGTATCGTTCTAGTGCATGCAAAATTCTTCCATATAAGAAAGTTATGCAAGCTTGCTTATCGTTTCAATAAAACTATGCCACTGTTTGAAAATGTTTCACGCCGTCAAGCAATAACTTTTATAACACTATGACATTATAACTTGTACGGCTTACCTTATACCCAGTTGCAGATTTTATTTCTCCGTTTTACTACCATTATGCAGCCATACTTTCCCTATTCTGGGGAAATACTTTGCAGGATACAATTACTAATAAAATGTAAGCGAGCTTCCCAAGCATGTATCGTAGAATGTATCGTTCTAGTGCATGCAAAATTCTTCCATATAAGAAAGTTATGCAAGCTTGCTTATCGTTTCAATAAAACTATGCCACTGTTTGAAAATGTTTCACGCCGTCAAGCAATAACTTTTATAACACTATGACATTATAGCTTGTAGGATTACCCTTATACCCAGTTGCAGATTTTATTTCTCCGTTTTACTACCATTATGCAGCCATACTTTCCTATTCTGGGTAAATACTTTTCAGGATACAATTACTAATAAAATGTAAGCGAGCTTCCCAAGCATGTATCGTAGAATGTATCGTTCTAGTGCATGCAAAATTCTTCCATATAAGAAAGTTATGCAAGCTTGCTTATCGTTTCAATAAAACTATGCCACTGTTTGAAAATGTTTCACGCCGTCAAGCAATAACTTTTATAACACTATGACATTATAGCTTGTAGGATTACCTTTATACCCAGTTGCAGATTTTATTTCTCCGTTTTACTACCATTATGCAGCCATACTTTCCCATTCTGGGGAAATACTTTGCAGGATACAATTACTAATAAAATGTAAGCGAGCTTCCCAAGCATGTATCGTAGAATGTATCGTTCTAGTGCATGCAAAATTCTTCCATATAAGAAAGTTATGCAAGCTTGCTTATCGTTTCAATAAAACTATGCCACTGTTTGAAAATGTTTCACGCCGTCAAGCAATAACTTTTATAACACTATGTACATTATAGCTTGTACGGCTTACCTTATACCCAGTTGCAGATTTTATTTCTCCGTTTTACTACCATTATGCAGCCATACTTTCCTATTCTGGGTAAATACTTTTCAGGATACAATTACTAATAAAATGTAAGCGAGCTTCCCAAGCATGTATCGTAGAATGTATCGTTCTAGTGCATGCAAAATTCTTCCATATAAGAAAGTTATGCAAGCTTGCTTATCGTTTCAATAAAACTATGCCACTGTTTGAAAATGTTTCACGCCGTCAAGCAATAAATTTTATAACACTATGACATTATAGCTTGTAGGATTACCCTTATACCCAGTTGCAGATTTTATTTCTCCGTTTTACTACCATTATGCAGCCATACTTTCCCATTCTGGGGAAATACTTTGCAGGATACAATTACTAATAAAATGTAAGCGAGCTTCCCAAGCATGTATCGTAGAATGTATCGTTCTAGTGCATGCAAAATTCTTCCATATAAGAAAGTTATGCAAGCTTGCTTATCGTTTCAATAAAACTATGCCACTGTTTGAAAATGTTTCACGCCGTCAAGCAATAACTTTTATAACACTATGACATTATAGCTTGTAGGATTACCCTTATACCCAGTTGCAGATTTTATTTCTCCGTTTTACTACCATTATGCAGCCATACTTTCCTATTCTGGGTAAATACTTTTCAGGATACAATTACTAATAAAATGTAAGCGAGCTTCCCAAGCATGTATCGTAGAATGTATCGTTCTAGTGCATGCAAAATTCTTCCATATAAGAAAGTTATGCAAGCTTGCTTATCGTTTCAATAAAACTATGCCACTGTTTGAAAATGTTTCACGCCGTCAAGCAATAACTTTTATAACACTATGTACATTATAGCTTGTAGGATTACCTTATACCCAGTTGCAGATTTTATTTCTCCGTTTTACTACCATTATGCAGCCATACTTTCCTATTCTGGGGAAATACTTTGCAGGATACAATTACTAATAAAATGTAAGCGAGCTTCCCAAGCATGTATCGTAGAATGTATCGTTCTAGTGCATGCAAAATTCTTCCATATAAGAAAGTTATGCAAGCTTGCTTATCGTTTCAATAAAACTATGCCACTGTTTGAAAATGTTTCACGCCGTCAAGCAATAACTTTTATAACACTATGACATTATAGCTTGTAGGCTTACCTTATACCCAGTTGCAGATTTTATTTCTCCGTTTTACTACCATTTTGCAGCAATACTTTCTTATTCTGAAAGAATATTATGCAGGGTACAGTTACTAATCAAATGCAAGCAAGCTTCCCAAGCATGTATCGTAGAATGTTACGTTCTAGTGCATGCAGAATTCTTCCATATAAGAAAGTTATGCAAGTTTGCTTTTCGTTTCAATAATACTAGGCCACTGTTTGAAAATGTTTCAGGCCGTCAAGCAATAGCTTTTATATCCCTATGTCATTATAGCTTGTCGGCTTACCCTTATACCCAGTTGCAGATTTTATTTCTCCGTTTTTAGTGCAATTTTGCAGCAATACTTTCTTATTCTGAAAGAATATTATGCAGGGTACAGTTACTAATCAAATGCAAGCAAGCTTCCCAAGCATGTATCGTAGAATGTTACGTTCTAGTGCATGCAGAATTCTTCCATATAAGAAAGTTATGCAAGTTTGCTTTTCGTTTCAATAATACTAGGCCACTGTTTGAAAATGTTTCAGGCCGTCAAGCAATAGCTTTTATAACACTATGACATTATAGCTTGTAGGCTTACCTTATACCCAGTTGCAGATTTTATTTCTCCGTTTTACTACCATTATGCAGCCATACTTTCCTATTCTGGGTAAATACTTTCCAGGATACAATTACTAATAAAATGTAAGCGAGCTTCCCAAGCATGTATCGTAGAATGTATCGTTCTAGTGCATGCAAAATTCTTCCATATAAGAAAGTTATGCAAGCTTGCTTATCGTTTCAATAAAACTATGCCACTGTTTGAAAATGTTTCACGCCGTCAAGCAATAAATTTTATAACACTATGACATTATAGCTTGTAGGATTACCCTTATACCCAGTTGCAGATTTTATTTCTCCGTTTTACTACCATTATGCAGCCATACTTTCCCATTCTGGGGAAATACTTTGCAGGATACAATTACTAATAAAATGTAAGCGAGCTTCCCAAGCATGTATCGTAGAATGTATCGTTCTAGTGCATGCAAAATTCTTCCATATAAGAAAGTTATGCAAGCTTGCTTATCGTTTCAATAAAACTATGCCACTGTTTGAAAATGTTTCACGCCGTCAAGCAATAACTTTTATAACACTATGTCATTATAGCTTGTAGGATTACCCTTATACCCAGTTGCAGATTTTATTTCTCCGTTTTACTACCATTATGCAGCCATACTTTCCCATTCTGGGGAAATACTTTGCAGGATACAATTACTAATAAAATGTAAGCGAGCTTCCCAAGCATGTATCGTAGAATGTATCGTTCTAGTGCATGCAAAATTCTTCCATTAAGAAAGTTATGCAAGCTTGCTTATCGTTTCAATAAAACTATGCCACTGTTTGAAAATGTTTCACGCCGTCAAGCAATAACTTTTATAACACTATGACATTATAGCTTGTAGGATTACCCTTATACCCAGTTGCAGATTTTATTTCTCCGTTTTACTACCATTATGCAGCCATACTTTCCTATTCTGGGTAAATACTTTTCAGGATACAATTACTAATAAAATGTAAGCGAGCTTCCCAAGCATGTATCGTAGAATGTATCGTTCTAGTGCATGCAAAATTCTTCCATATAAGAAAGTTATGCAAGCTTGCTTATCGTTTCAATAAACTATGCCACTGTTTGAAAATGTTTCACGCCGTCAAGCAATAACTTTTATAACACTATGTCATTATAGCTTGTAGGCTTACCTTATACCCAGTTGCAGATTTTATTTCTCCGTTTTACTACCATTATGCAGCCATACTTTCCTATTCTGGGAAATACTTTGCAGGATACAATTACTAATAAAATGTAAGCGAGCTTCCCAAGCATGTATCGTAGAATGTATCGTTCTAGTGCATGCAAAATTCTTCCATATAAGAAAGTTATGCAAGCTTGCTTATCGTTTCAATAAAACTATGCCACTGTTTGAAAATGTTTCACGCCGTCAAGCAATAACTTTTATAACACTATGTCATTATAGCTTGTACGGCTTACCTTATACCCAGTTGCAGATTTTATTTCTCCGTTTTACTACCATTATGCAGCCATACTTTCCCATTCTGGGGAAATACTTTGCAGGATACAATTACTAATAAAATGTAAGCGAGCTTCCCAAGCATGTATCGTAGAATGTATCGTTCTAGTGCATGCAAAATTCTTCCATATAAGAAAGTTATGCAAGCTTGCTTATCGTTTCAATAAAACTATGCCACTGTTTGAAAATGTTTCACGCCGTCAAGCAATAACTTTTATAACACTATGACATTATAGCTTGTAGGATTACCCTTATACCCAGTTGCAGATTTTATTTCTCCGTTTTACTACCATTATGCAGCCATACTTTCCTATTCTGGGTAAATACTTTGCAGGATACAATTACTAATAAAATGTAAGCGAGCTTCCCAAGCATGTATCGTAGAATGTATCGTTCTAGTGCATGCAAAATTCTTCCATATAAGAAAGTTATGCAAGCTTGCTTATCGTTTCAATAAAACTATGCCACTGTTTGAAAATGTTTCAGGCCGTCAAGCAATAGCTTTTATATCGCTATGTCATTATAGCTTGTCGGCTTACCCTTATACCCAGTTGCAGATTTTATTTCTCCGTTTTTAGTGCAATTTTGCAGCAATACTTTCTTATTCTGAAAGAATATTATGTAGGGTACAGTTACTAATCAAATGCAAGCAAGCTTCCCAAGCATGTATCGTAGAATGTTACGTTCTAGTGCATGCAGAATTCTTCCATATAAGAAAGTTATGCAAGTTTGCTTTTCGTTTCAATAATACTAGGCCACTGTTTGAAAATGTTTCAGGCCGTCAAGCAATAGCTTTTATATCCCTATGTCATTATAGTTTGTCGGCTTACCCTTATACCCAGTTGCATATTTTGTTTCTCCGTTTTAGTGCAATTTTGCAGCAATACTTTCTTATTCTGAAAGAATATTATGCAGGGTACAGTTACTAATCAAATGCAAGCAAGCTTCCCAAGCATGTATCGTAGAATGTTACGTTCTAGTGCATGCAGAATTCTTCCATATAAGAAAGTTATGCAAGCTTGCTTATCGTTTCAATAAAACTATGCCACTGTTTGAAAATGTTTCACGCCGTCAAGCAATAACTTTTATAACACTATGACATTATAGCTTGTAGGCTTACCCTTATACCCAGTTGCAGATTTTATTTCTCCGTTTTACTACCATTATGCAGCCATACTTTCCTATTCTGGGAAATACTTTGCAGGATACAATTACTAATAAAATGTAAGCGAGCTTCCCAAGCATGTATCGTAGAATGTATCGTTCTAGTGCATGCAAATTCTTCCATATAAGAAAGTTATGCAAGCTTGCTTATCGTTTCAATAAAACTATGCCACTGTTTGAAAATGTTTCACGCCGTCAAGCAATAACTTTTATAACACTGACATTATAGCTTGTAGGCTTACCCTTATACCCAGTTGCAGATTTTATTTCTCCGTTTTACTACCATTATGCAGCCATACTTTCCTATTCTGGGTAAATACTTTGCAGGATACAATTACTAATAAAATGTAAGCGAGCTTCCCAAGCATGTATCGTAGAATGTATCGTTCTAGTGCATGCAAAATTCTTCCATATAAGAAAGTTATGCAAGCTTGCTTATCGTTTCAATAAAACTATGCCACTGTTTGAAAATGTTTCACGCCGTCAAGCAATAACTTTTATAACACTATGACATTATAGCTTGTAGGCTTACCTTATACCCAGTTGCAGATTTTATTTCTCCGTTTTACTACCATTATGCAGCCATACTTTCCTATTCTGGGTAAATACTTTGCAGGATACAATTACTAATAAAATGTAAGCGAGCTTCCCAAGCATGTATCGTAGAATGTATCGTTCTAGTGCATGCAAAATTCTTCCATATAAGAAAGTTATGCAAGCTTGCTTATCGTTTCAATAAAACTATGCCACTGTTTGAAAATGTTTCACGCCGTCAAGCAATAAATTTTATAACACTATGATATTATAGCTTGTAGGATTACCTTTATAGCCAGTTGCAGATTTTATTTCTCCGTTTTACTACCATTATGCAGCCATACTTTCCCATTCTGGGGAAATACTTTGCAGGATACAATTACTAATAAAATGTAAGCGAGCTTCCCAAGCATGTATCGTAGAATGTATCGTTCTAGTGCATGCAAAATTCTTCCATATAAGAAAGTTATGCAAGCTTGCTTATCGTTTCAATAAAACTATGCCACTGTTTGAAAATGTTTCACGCCGTCAAGCAATAACTTTTATAACACTATGACATTATAGCTTGTAGGATTACCTTATACCCAGTTGCAGATTTTATTTCTCCGTTTTACTACCATTATGCAGCCATACTTTCCTATTCTGGGTAAATACTTTTCAGGATACAATTACTAATAAAATGTAAGCGAGCTTCCCAAGCATGTATCGTAGAATGTATCGTTCTAGTGCATGCAAAATTCTTCCATATAAGAAAGTTATGCAAGCTTGCTTATCGTTTCAATAAAACTATGCCACTGTTGAAAACTGTTTCACGCCGTCAAGCAATAACTTTTATAACACTATGTACATTATAAGCTTGTACGGATTACCCTTATACCAGTTGCAGATTTTATTTCTCCGTTTTACTACCATTATGCAGCCATACTTTCCTATTCTGGGTAAATACTTTTCAGGATACAATTACTAATAAAATGTAAGCGAGCTTCCAAGCATGTATCGTAGAATGTATCGTTCTAGTGCATGCAAATTCTTCCCTATAAGAAAGTTATGCAAGCTTGCTTATCGTTTCAATAAAACTATGCCACTGTTTGAAAATGTTTCACGCCGTCAAGCAATAACTTTTATAACACTATGACATTATAGCTTGTAGGATTACCCTTATACCCAGTTGCAGATTTTATTTCTCCGTTTTACTACCATTATGCAGCCATACTTTCCTATTCTGGGTAATAACTTTGCAGGATACAATTACTAATAAAATGTAAGCAAGCTTCCCAAGCATGTATTGTAGAATGTTACGTTCTAGTGCATGCAGAATTCTTCCATATAAGAAAGTTATGCAAGTTTGCTTTTCGTTTCAATAATACTAGGCCACTGTTTGAAAATGTTTCAGGCCGTCAAGCAATAGCTTTTATATCGCTATGTCATTATAGCTTGTCGGCTTACCCTTATACCCAGTTGCAGATTTTATTTCTCCGTTTTTAGTGCAATTTTGCAGCAATACTTTCTTATTCTGAAAGAATATTATGTAGGGTACAGTTACTAATATAATGCAAGCAAGCTTCCCAAGCATGTATCGTAGAATGTTACGTTCTAGTGCATGCAGAATTCTTCCATATAAGAAAGTTATGCAAGTTTGCTTTTCGTTTCAATAATACTAGGCCACTGTTTGAAAATGTTTCAGGCCGTCAAGCAATAGCTTTTATATCCCTATGTCATTATAGCTTGTCGGCTTACCCTTATACCCAGTTGCAGATTTTATTTCTCCGTTTTACTACCATTATGCAGCCATACTTTCCCATTCTGGGTAAATACTTTGCAGGATACAATTACTAATAAAATGTAAGCGAGCTTCCCAAGCATGTATCGTAGAATGTATCGTTCTAGTGCATGCAAAATTCTTCCATATAAGAAAGTTATGCAAGCTTGCTTATCGTTTCAATAAAACTATGCCACTGTTTGAAAATGTTTCACGCCGTCAAGCAATAACTTTTATAACACTATGACATTATAGCTTGTAGGGTTACCCTTATACCCAGTTGCAGATTTTATTTCTCCGTTTTACTACCATTATGCAGCCATACTTTCCTATTCTGGGTAAATACTTTTCAGGATACAATTACTAATAAAATGTAAGCGAGCTTCCCAAGCATGTATCGTAGAATGTATCGTTCTAGTGCATGCAAAATTCTTCCATATAAGAAAGTTATGCAAGCTTGCTTATCGTTTCAATAAAACTATGCCACTGTTTGAAAATGTTTCACGCCGTCAAGCAATAACTTTTATAACACTATGTACATTATAGCTTGTACGGCTTACCTTATACCCAGTTGCAGATTTTATTTCTCCGTTTTACTACCATTATGCAGCCATACTTTCCCTATTCTGGGTAAATACTTTGCAGGATACAATTACTAATAAAATGTAAGCGAGCTTCCCAAGCATGTATCGTAGAATGTATCGTTCTAGTGCATGCAAAATTCTTCCATATAAGAAAGTTATGCAAGCTTGCTTATCGTTTCAATAAAACTATGCCACTGTTTGAAAATGTTTCACGCCGTCAAGCAATAACTTTTATAACACTATGACATTATAGCTTGTAGGATTACCCTTATACCCAGTTGCAGATTTTATTTCTCCGTTTTACTACCATTATGCAGCCATACTTTCCCATTCTGGGGAAATACTTTGCAGGATACAATTACTAATAAAATGTAAGCGAGCTTCCCAAGCATGTATCGTAGAATGTATCGTTCTAGTGCATGCAAAATTCTTCCATATAAGAAAGTTATGCAAGCTTGCTTATCGTTTCAATAAAACTATGCCACTGTTTGAAAATGTTTCACGCCGTCAAGCAATAACTTTTATAACACTATGACATTATAGCTTGTAGGATTACCTTCATAACCAGTTGCAGATTTTATTTCTCCGTTTTACTACCATTATGCAGCCATACTTTCCTATTCTGGGTAAATACTTTTCAGGATACAATTACTAATAAAATGTAAGCGAGCTTCCCAAGCATGTATCGTAGAATGTATCGTTCTAGTGCATGCAAAATTCTTCCATATAAGAAAGTTATGCAAGCTTGCTTATCGTTTCAATAAAACTATGCCACTGTTTGAAAATGTTTCACGCCGTCAAGCAATAACTTTTATAACACTATGACATTATAGCTTGTAGGATTACCTTATACCCAGTTGCAGATTTTATTTCTCCGTTTTACTACCATTATGCAGCCATACTTTCCCTATTCTGGGTAAATACTTTGCAGGATACAATTACTAATAAAATGTAAGCGAGCTTCCCAAGCATGTATCGTAGAATGTATCGTTCTAGTGCATGCAAAATTCTTCCATTAAGAAAGTTATGCAAGCTTGCTTATCGTTTCAATAAAACTATGCCACTGTTTGAAAATGTTTCACGCCGTCAAGCAATAACTTTTATAACACTATGACATTATAGCTTGTAGGGTTACCCTTATACCCAGTTGCAGATTTTATTTCTCCGTTTTACTACCATTATGCAGCCATACTTTCCTATTCTGGGTAAATACTTTTCAGGATACAATTACTAATAAAATGTAAGCGAGCTTCCCAAGCATGTATCGTAGAATGTATCGTTATAGTGCATGCAAAATTCTTCCATATAAGAAAGTTATGCAAGCTTGCTCTGTTTGAAAATGTTTCACGCCGTCAAGCAATAAATTTTATAACACTATGTCATTATAGCTTGTACGGTACCTTTATACCCAGTTGCAGATTTTATTTCTCCGTTTTACTACCATTATGCAGCCATACTTTCCCATTCTGGGGAAATACTTTGCAGGATACAATTACTAATAAAATGTAAGCGAGCTTCCCAAGCATGTATCGTAGAATGTATCGTTCTAGTGCATGCAAATTCTTCCATATAAGAAAGTTATGCAAGCTTGCTTATCGTTTCAATAAAACTATGCCACTGTTTGAAAATGTTTCACGCCGTCAAGCAATAAATTTTATAACACTATGTACATTATAGCTTGTAGGATTACCTTATACCCAGTTGCAGATTTTATTTCTCCGTTTTACTACCATTATGCAGCCATACTTTCCCTATTCTGGGAAATACTTTGCAGGATACAATTACTAATAAAATGTAAGCGAGCTTCCCAAGCATGTATCGTAGAATGTATCGTTCTAGTGCATGCAAAATTCTTCCATATAAGAAAGTTATGCAAGCTTGCTTATCGTTTCAATAAAACTATGCCACTGTTTGAAAATGTTTCAGGCCGTCAAGCAATAGCTTTTATATCCCTATGTCATTATAGTTTGTCGGTTACCCTTATACCCAGTTGCAGATTTTATTTCTCCGTTTTTAGTGCAATTTTGCAGCAATGCTTTCTTATTCTGAAAGAATATTATGCAGGGTACAGTTACTAATCAAATGCAAGCAAGCTTCCCAAGCATGTATCGTAGAATGTTACGTTCTAGTGCATGCAGAATTCTTCCATATAAGAAAGTTATGCAAGTTTGCTTTTCGTTTCAATAATACTAGGCCACTGTTTGAAAATGTTTCAGGCCGTCAAGCAATAGCTTTTATATCCCTATGTCATTATAGCTTGTCGGCTTACCCTTATACCCAGTTGCAGATTTTATTTCTCCGTTTTTAGTGCAATTTTGCAGCAATACTTTCTTATTCTGAAAGAATATTATGCAGGGTACAGTTACTAATCAAATGCAAGCAAGCTTCCCAAGCATGTATCGTAGAATGTATCGTTCTAGTGCATGCAAAATTCTTCCATATAAGAAAGTTATGCAAGCTTGCTTATCGTTTCAATAAAACTATGCCACTGTTTGAAAATGTTTCACGCCGTCAAGCAATAAATTTTATAACACTATGACATTATAGCTTGTAGGATTACCCTTATACCCAGTTGCAGATTTTATTTCTCCGTTTTACTACCATTATGCAGCCATACTTTCCTATTCTGGGTAAATACTTTTCAGGATACAATTACTAATAAAATGTAAGCGAGCTTCCCAAGCATGTATCGTAGAATGTATCGTTCTAGTGCATGCAAAATTCTTCCCTTAAGAAAGTTATGCAAGCTTGCTTATCGTTTCAATAAAACTATGCCACTGTTTGAAAATGTTTCACGCCGTCAAGCAATAACTTTTATAACACTATGACATTATAGCTTGTAGGGTTACCCTTATACCCAGTTGCAGATTTTATTTCTCCGTTTTACTACCATTATGCAGCCATACTTTCTTATTCTGAAAGAATATTATGCAGGGTACAGTTACTAATCAAATGCAAGCAAGCTTCCCAAGCATGTATCGTAGAATGTTACGTTCTAGTGCATGCAGAATTCTTCCATATAAGAAAGTTATGCAAGTTTGCTTTTCGTTTCAATAATACTAGGCCACTGTTTGAAAATGTTTCAGGCCGTCAAGCAATAGCTTTTATATCCCTATGTCATTATAGCTTGTCGGCTTACCCTTATACCCAGTTGCAGATTTTATTTCTCCGTTTTTAGTGCAATTTTGCAGCAATACTTTCTTATTCTGAAAGAATATTATGCAGGGTACAGTTACTAATCAAATGCAAGCAAGCTTCCCAAGCATGTATTGTAGAATGTTACGTTCTAGTGCATGCAGAATTCTTCCATATAAGAAAGTTATGCAAGTTTGCTTTTCGTTTCAATAATACTAGGCCACTGTTTGAAAATGTTTCAGGCCGTCAAGCAATAGCTTTTATATCCCTATGTCATTATAACTTGACGGCTTTTATACCCCGTTGCAGATTTTATTTCTCCGTTTTACTACCATTATGCAGCCATACTTTCCTATTCTGGGAAATACTTTGCAGGATACAATTACTAATAAAATGTAAGCGAGCTTCCCAAGCATGTATCGTAGAATGTATCGTTCTAGTGCATGCAAAATTCTTCCATATAAGAAAGTTATGCAAGCTTGCTTATCGTTTCAATAAAACTATGCCACTGTTTGAAAATGTTTCACGCCGTCAAGCAATAACTTTTATAACACTATGACATTATAGCTTGTAGGATTACCCTTATACCCAGTTGCAGATTTTATTTCTCCGTTTTACTACCATTATGCAGCCATACTTTCCTATTCTGGGTAAATACTTTGCAGGATACAATTACTAATAAATGTAAGCGAGCTTCCCAAGCATGTATCGTAGAATGTATCGTTCTAGTGCATGCAAAATTCTTCCATTAAGAAAGTTATGCAAGCTTGCTTATCGTTTCAATAAAACTATGCCACTGTTTGAAAATGTTTCACGCCGTCAAGCAATAAATTTTATAACACTATGTCATTATAACTTGACGGCTTTTATACCCAGTTGCAGATTTTATTTCTCCGTTTTACTACCATTATGCAGCCATACTTTCCTATTCTGGGTAAATACTTTTCAGGATACAATTACTAATAAAATGTAAGCGAGCTTCCCAAGCATGTATCGTAGAATGTATCGTTCTAGTGCATGCAAAATTCTTCCATATAAGAAAGTTATGCAAGCTTGCTTATCGTTTCAATAAAACTATGCCACTGTTTGAAAATGTTTCACGCCGTCAAGCAATAACTTTTATAACACTATGACATTATAGCTTGTAGGATTACCCTTATACCCAGTTGCAGATTTTATTTCTCCGTTTTACTACCATTATGCAGCCATACTTTCCTATTCTGGGTAAATACTTTTCAGGATACAATTACTAATAAAATGTAAGCGAGCTTCCCAAGCATGTATCGTAGAATGTATCGTTCTAGTGCATGCAAAATTCTTCCATATAAGAAAGTTATGCAAGCTTGCTTATCGTTTCAATAAAACTATGCCACTGTTTGAAAATGTTTCACGCCGTCAAGCAATAACTTTTATAACACTATGTACATTATAGCTTGTAGGGTTACCCTTATACCCAGTTGCAGATTTTATTTCTCCGTTTTACTACCATTATGCAGCCATACTTTCCTATTCTGGGTAAATACTTTTCAGGATACAATTACTAATAAAATGTAAGCGAGCTTCCCAAGCATGTATCGTAGAATGTATCGTTCTAGTGCATGCAAAATTCTTCCCTTAAGAAAGTTATGCAAGCTTGCTTATCGTTTCAATAAAACTATGCCACTGTTTGAAAATGTTTCACGCCGTCAAGCAATAACTTTTATAACACTATGTCATTATAACTTGACGGCTTACCCTTATACCCAGTTGCAGATTTTATTTCTCCGTTTTACTACCATTATGCAGCCATACTTTCCCATTCTGGGGAAATACTTTGCAGGATACAATTACTAATAAAATGTAAGCGAGCTTCCCAAGCATGTATCGTAGAATGTATCGTTCTAGTGCATGCAAAATTCTTCCATATAAGAAAGTTATGCAAGCTTGCTTATCGTTTCAATAAAACTATGCCACTGTTTGAAAATGTTTCACGCCGTCAAGCAATAAATTTTATAACACTATGTCATTATAACTTGTCGGCTTTTATACCCAGTTGCAGATTTTATTTCTCCGTTTTACTACCATTATGCAGCCATACTTTCCTATTCTGGGTAAATACTTTTCAGGATACAATTACTAATAAAATGTAAGCGAGCTTCCCAAGCATGTATCGTAGAATGTATCGTTCTAGTGCATGCAAAATTCTTCCATATAAGAAAGTTATGCAAGCTTGCTTATCGTTTCAATAAAACTATGCCACTGTTTGAAAATGTTTCACGCCGTCAAGCAATAACTTTTATAACACTATGACATTATAGCTTGTAGGCTTACCCTTATACCCAGTTGCAGATTTTATTTCTCCGTTTTACTACCATTATGCAGCCATACTTTCCCTATTCTGGGTAAATACTTTGCAGGATACAATTACTAATAAAATGTAAGCGAGCTTCCCAAGCATGTATCGTAGAATGTATCGTTCTAGTGCATGCAAAATTCTTCCATATAAGAAAGTTATGCAAGCTTGCTTATCGTTTCAATAAAACTATGCCACTGTTTGAAAATGTTTCACGCCGTCAAGCAATAACTTTTATAACACTATGTACATTATAGCTTGTAGGATTACCCTTATACCCAGTTGCAGATTTTATTTCTCCGTTTTACTACCATTATGCAGCCATACTTTCCCATTCTGGGGAAATACTTTGCAGGATACAATTACTAATAAAAGTAAGCGAGCTTCCCAAGCATGTATCGTAGAATGTTACGTTCTAGTGCATGCAGAATTCTTCCATATAAGAAAGTTATGCAAGTTTGCTTTTCGTTTCAATAATACTAGGCCACTGTTTGAAAATGTTTCAGGCCGTCAAGCAATAGCTTTTATATCCCTTTGTCATTATAGCTTGTCGGCTTACCCTTATACCCAGTTGCATATTTTGTTTCTCCGTTTTAGTGCAATTTTGCAGCAATACTTTCTTATTCTGAAAGAATATTATGCAGGGTACAGTTACTAATCAAATGCAAGCAAGCTTCCCAAGCATGTATCGTAGAATGTTACGTTCTAGTGCATGCAGAATTCTTCCATATAAGAAAGTTATGCAAGTTTGCTTTTCGTTTCAATAATACTAGGCCACTGTTTGAAAATGTTTCAGGCCGTCAAGCAATAGCTTTTATATCCCTATGTCATTATAGCTTGTCGGCTTACCCTTATACCCAGTTGCAGATTTTATTTCTCCGTTTTTAGTGCAATTTTGCAGCAATACTTTCTTATTCTGAAAGAATATTATGCAGGGTACAGTTACTAATCAAATGCAAGCAAGCTTCCCAAGCATGTATCGTAGAATGTTACGTTCTAGTGCATGCAGAATTCTTCCATATAAGAAAGTTATGCAAGTTTGCTTTTCGTTTCAATAATACTAGGCCACTGTTTGAAAATGTTTCAGGCCGTCAAGCAATAGCTTTTATATCCCTATGTCATTATAGTTTGTCGGCTTACCCTTATACCCAGTTGCAGATTTTATTTCTCCGTTTTTAGTGCAATTTTGCAGCAATACTTTCTTATTCTGAAAGAATATTATGTAGGGTACAGTTACTAATCAAATGCAAGCAAGCTTCCCAAGCATGTATTGTAGAATGTTACGTTCTAGTGCATGCAGAATTCTTCCATATAAGAAAGTTATGCAAGTTTGCTTTTCGTTTCAATAATACTAGGCCACTGTTTGAAAATGTTTCAGGCCGTCAAGCAATAGCTTTTATATCCCTTTGTCATTATAGCTTGTCGGCTTACCCTTATACCCAGTTGCAGATTTTATTTCTCCGTTTTACTACCATTATGCAGCCATACTTTCCATTCTGGGGAAATACTTTGCAGGATACAATTACTAATAAAATGTAAGCGAGCTTCCCAAGCATGTATCGTAGAATGTATCGTTCTAGTGCATGCAAAATTCTTCCATATAAGAAAGTTATGCAAGCTTGCTTATCGTTTCAATAAAACTATGCCACTGTTTGAAAATGTTTCACGCCGTCAAGCAATAAATTTTATAACACTATGTCATTATAGCTGTAGGATTAGACCTATACCCAGTTGCAGATTTTATTTCTCCGTTTACTACCATTATGCAGCCATACTTTCCTATTCTGGGTAAATACTTTTCAGGATACATTACTAATAAAATGTAAGCGAGCTTCCCAAGCATGTATCGTAGAATGTATCGTTCTAGTTGCATGCAAAATCTTCCATTAAGAAAGTTATGCAAGCTTGCTTACTCGTTTTCAATAAAACTAGGCCACTGTTTGAAAATGTTTCAGGCCGTCAAGCAATAGCTTTTATATCCCTATGTCATTATAGTTTGTCGGCTTACCCTTATACCCAGTTGCAGATTTTATTTCTCCGTTTTTAGTGCAATTTTGCAGCAATACTTTCTTATTCTGAAAGAATATTATGCAGGGTACAGTTACTAATCAAATGCAAGCAAGCTTTCCAAGCATGTATCGTAGAATGTTACGTTCTAGTGCATGCAGAATTCTTCCATATAAGAAAGTTATGCACTTTCGTTTCAATAATACTAGGCCACTGTTTGAAAATGTTTCAGGCCGTCAAGCAATAGCTTTTATATCCCTATGTCATTATAGTTTGTCGGCTTACCCTTATACCCAGTTGCAGATTTTATTTCTCCGTTTTTAGTGCAATTTTGCAGCAATACTTTCTTATTCTGAAAGAATATTATGTAGGGTACAGTTACTAATCAAATGCAAGCAAGCTTCCCAAGCATGTATTGTAGAATGTTACGTTCTAGTGCATGCAGAATTCTTCCATATAAGAAAGTTATGCAAGTTTGCTTTTCGTTTCAATAATACTAGACCACTGTTTGAAAATGTTTCAGGCCGTCAAGCAATAGCTTTTATATCCCTTTGTCATTATAGCTTGTCGGCTTACCCTTATACCCAGTTGCATATTTTGTTTCTCCGTTTTAGTGCAATTTTGCAGCAATACTTTCTTATTCTGAAAGAATATTATGCAGGGTACAGTTACTAATCAAATGCAATTAAATATAAGAAAAACGATGGACAGTGACCAATTCATTTTGTAATAACAAAAACAAAAAATTATACAGTTCGGTTTGATCATTTGATTTCTTTGATAAAATTTTCTCCATGCTTTCCCATCTTTCTTCTGCATCGATTCACATTTAATGAACAAACTCACCGCCTTTTTTACTTCTTCCTTGTGACCTAAAAAATACATGCAAAGACATGCCGGTACTAGTTTACTTTGGGTCCTATTTTTTGAGAAAATTTCCAGTTGTTTTGCTTTAAAGTCCTGCAAAAAAATGGACACAAAGAATAGACTAGTACCGGCACGCCGAGCGGAGATTCAAGATGGTACCACAAATAATACCTTTATTGGTTGCCATGACCAAAATGGGCGAAAGGTCCGTTTCAATGTATCGGTTGATAAGAGAAACATACAGGTCAAATTTGTTCACTTCGTCGACGGAAAGAACTCCGGAAATTATTTGCATCTTCTTTTCTTCTCGCCATTCCATCCATTATTCAGTTTTATCCGTTAAAATATTAACCACACTTGCTGAAGTTTAATCGTTATTCATTAAACAAGAGAATTGTATATAAAACTCTTTGTGAGTAAGAATTGGGGTAAGATAGTGAGATTTTGTCGGCACATGTTTAAAATTTGGTTTAGGGGTGTATTTTAATTCAATTTTGAAAATTTGTCGACGAATCGTTCTTTTTTGACTGTGTCGACGAATCGTCGCATCGACCAATCGCCGCGTCGACCAATCGTGGTCAGCGCTATTTTTGCTTCGGAGAAAAATTATACCTGGATATTACAATTTCGAACTTTCTGCTTTTTAAATAGTATGTGAAATGATTTATATAAAAAAAAAGTGATAATTGCGAGTTTAAATCAGGGATCGGATATGTCCTTTTTTTAAAGAAATGTCCTTTTTGGAGGGGTCGAATCTTTTAAATCAAAAATGTCCTTTTTTAAAGAAATGTCCTTTTTTCAGCCCACTGTTCATACTTTGTCCTTTTTCTTACTGTGAGGTAAAAAAAGAAGAAAACAATACTTTTTTTAAATTTTTGAAGCGATTCTTAGTATTTTTTCAAAATTCTTCCCGGCGGCGCCTGTCGGCACCGCCGGACACTCAATCCTTTTGAAATTTTTTCAAAAAAAGACCGAAAATTACAATTTTTGGTAAAAATCTGTTAACAAATCGGCCATAAATTGTCAAAATTTCTCCCGGCGGCGCCTATCGGCACCACCGGACCCCACCGCATAGGTATTCTCAAGATTTATTTAAAAAACCCTCAAAAATTGGTCCTTTTTTGTCAAGATTTGTTACCAAAATAAACTCAAATTTCCAAATTTTCCACGGCGGCGCCTATCGGCACCGCCTATTCTTCCTTTAAAATTAAAAATTAATGTCTCATTTCAAAGCCTGACCGCAAAAAATCTTGCTCCGAAATGTACGATTTGCTTATTTTCAGTCCCAAATTGCTCAAAATGATTATGGGTAATGAAAAATATGGTTTTTTGATATTGTTTAACATAGTTGCGCAATCATTTTCAAAAATGTCCTTTTTTTTTTACCCCAAAATCTTCTTTTTTAGTCTGCATGTCCTTTTTTTGAAAATTTAAGATCCGATCCCTGGTTTAAATAGTGATTTTACCATAAAGAAAAATGAACAGAAAAGGAATAAATAAATGTGCAATCCAAAGTTAAAATGTGA
>JBDPZO010000002.1:11912023-12124532 GCA_039877585.1 Heterodera filipjevi
TACCAGTTGAGATTTTATTTCTCTCCGTTTTTTTGAAGTGCATTTGCAGCAATACTTTCTTATTCTGAAAGAAATATGCAGGGTACAGTTACTAATCAAATGCAAGCAAGCTTCCCCAAGCATGTATCTGTAGAATTACGTTCTAGTGCTGCAGAATTCTTCCATAAAGAAGTTTATGCAAGTTTGCTTTTCGTTCAATAATACTAGGCCCACTTTTGAAATGTTTTCAGGCCGTCAAGCAATAGCTTTATATCCCTATGTCATTATAGCTTGTCGGCTTACCCTTATACCCATTGCAATTTGTTTCCTTCTCCGTTTTAGTGCAATTTTGCAGCATACTTTCTTATTCTGAAAGAATATTATGAGGGTACAGTTACTAATAAATGCAAGCAGCTTCCCAAGATGTATGTATAATGTTAGTTCTAGTGCATGCAGAATTCTTCCATATAAGAAAGTTAGAGTTTTGCTTCGTTTCAATAATACTAGGACCACTGTTTGAAAATGTTTCAGGCCGTCAAGCAATAGCTTTTATATCCTATGTCATTATAGTTGTCGGCTTACCCTTTACAGTTGCAGATTTTATTTCTCCGTTTTTGTGCAATTTTGAGCAATCTTTCTTATTCTGAAAGAATATATGCAGGGTACAGTTACTAATCAATGCAAGCAAGCTTCCCAAGCATGTATGTAGAATGTTACGTTCTAGTGCATGCGAATTCTTCCTATAAGAAAGTATGCAAGTTTGCTTTCGTTTCAATAATACTAGGCCCTAGTTTGAAAATGTTTCAGGCCGTCAGCAATAGCTTTTATATCCCTATGTCATTATAGCTTGTCGGCTTACCTTATACCCAGTTGCAGATTTTATTTCTCCGTTTTAGTGCAATTTTGCAGCAATATTTCTATTCTGAAGAATATATGCAGGGTGAGTTACTAATCAAATGCAAGCAAGCTTCCCAAGACATGTATCGTAGAATCTTACGTTCTAGTGCATGCAGAATTCTTCCATATAAGAAGTTATGCAAGTTGCTTTTCGTTTCAATAATACTAGGCCCTTTTGAAATGTTTCAGCCGTCAAGCAATAGCTTTTATATCCCTATGTCATTATAGTTTGTCGGCTTACCCTTATACCAGTTGCATATTTTGTTTTCTCCGTTTTTAGTGCAATTTTGCAGCAATACTTTCTTATTCTGAAGAATATTATGCGGGTACAGTTACTAATCAATGCAAGCAAGCTTCCCAAGCATGTATGTAGAATGTTACGTTCTAGTGCATGCAGAATTCTTCCATATAGAAGTTAGCAAGTTTGCTTTTCGTTTTCAATAATACTAGCCACTGTTTGAAAACATGAGTATATCCCTATGTCATTATAGCTTGTCGGCTTACCCTTATCCAGTTGCAGATTTTTTTTCCCGTTTTAGTGCAATTTTGCAGCAATCTTTCTTTCTGAAGAATATTATGCAGGGTACGACTAATAATGCAAGCAAGCTTCCCAAGCATGTATGTAGAATGTTACGTTCTAGTGCATGCAGAATTCTTCCATATAAGAAAGTTAGCAAGTTTGCTTTATTTCAATATACTAGACTGTTTGAAAATGTTTCAGGCCGTCAGCAATAGCTTTTATCCCTATGTCATTATAGTTTGTCGGCTTACCCTTATACCCAGTTGCAGATTTATTTCTCCGTTTTTAGTGCAATTTTGCAGCAATACTTTCTTTTCTGAAAGAATATTATGCAGGGTACAGTTACTAATCAATGCAAGCAAGCTTCCCAAGCATGTATGTAGAATGTTACGTTCTAGTGCATGCAGAATTCTTCCATATAAGAAAGTTATGCAAGTTTGCTTTTCGTTTCAATAATACTAGGCCACTGTTTGAAATGTTTCAGGCCGTCAAGCAATAGCTTTTATCCCTATGTCATTATAGCTTGTCGGCTTACCCTTATACCCAGTTGCAATTTTGTTTTCTCCGTTTTAGTGCAATTTTGCAGCAATACTTTCTATTCTGAAGAATATATGAGGGTACAGTTACTAATCAATGCAAGCAAGCTTCCCAAGCAGTGTATCGTAGAATGTTACGTTCTATGCATGCAGAATTCTTCCATATAAGAAAGTTATGCAAGTTTGCTTTTCGTTTCAATAATACTAGCCACTGTTTGAAAAGTTTCAGGCCGTCAAGCAAAGCTTTTATATCCCTATGTCATTATAGCTTGTCGGCTTACCCTTATACCCAGTTGCAGATTTTATTTCTCCGTTTTTAGTGCAATTTTGCAGCAAACGTTCTTATTCTGAAAGAATATGTATGCAGGGTACAGTTACTAATCAAATGCAAGCAGCTTCCCAAGCAGTATCGTAGAATGTTACGTTCTAGTGCATGCAGAATTCTTCCATATAAGAAAGTTATGCAGTTTGCTTCGTTTCAATATACTAGGCCACTAGTTTGAAATGTTTCAGGCCGTCAAGCAATAGCTTTTATATCCTATGTCATTATAGCTTGTCGGCTTACCCTTATACCCAGTTGCATAGTTTTTTTCTCCGTTTTAGTGCAATTTTGCAGCAATACTTTCTTATTCTGAAAGAATATTATGAGGTCAGTTACTATCAAATGCAAGCAAGCTTCCCGCATATTCGTAGAATGTTACGTTCTAGTGCATGCAGAATTCTTCCATAAGAAAGTATGCAAGTTTGCTTTTCGTTTCAATAATACTAGGCACTGTTTGAAAAAATATTTTATATCCTATGTCATTATAGTTTGTCGGCTTACCCTTATACCCAGTTGCAGATTTTCTTTCTCCGTTTTTAGTGCAATTTTGCAGCAATACTTTCTTATTCTGAAAGAATATTATGCAGGGTACAGTTACTAATCAAATGCAAGCAAGCTTCCCAAGCATGTATCGTAATGTTACGTTCTAGTGCATGCAGAATTCTTCCATATAAGAAAGTTATGCAGTGCTTTTCGTTTCATAATACTAGGCCACTGTTTGAAAATGTTTCAGGCCGTCAAGCAATAGCTTTAATCCCTATGTCATTATAGTTTGTCGGCTTACCCTTATACCCAGTTGCAGATTTTATTTCTCCGTTTTTTAGTGCAATTTTGCAGCAACTTTCTATTCTGAAAGAATATTATGCGGGTACAGTTACTAATCAAATGCAAGCAAGCTTCCCAAGCATGTATTGTAGAATGTTACGTTCTAGTGCATGCAGAATTCTTCCATATAAGAAAGTTATGCAAGTTTGCTTTTCGTTTCAATAATAGGCCACTGTTTGAAAATGTTTCAGGCCGTCAAGCAATAGCTTTTTATCCCTTTGTCATTATAGTTGTCGGCTTACCCTTATACCCAGTTGCTATTTTGTTTCTCCGTTTTAGTGCAATTTTGCAGCAATACTTTTTATTCTGAAGAATATTATGCAGGGTACAGTTACTAATCAAATGCAAGCAAGCTTCCCAAGCATGTACGTAAATGTTAGTCGTTCTAGTGCATGCAGAATTCTTCCATATAAAAAGTTTGCAAGTTTGCTTTTCGTTTCAATATACTAGGCACTAGTTTGAAATGTTTCAGGCCGTCAAGCAATAGCTTTTATATCCCTTTGTATTAAGCTTGTCGGCTTACCCTTATACCCAGTGCTATTTGTTTTCTCCGTTTTTAGTGCAATTTTGCAGCATACTTCTTATTCTGAAAGAATATTATGCAGGGTACAGTTACTAATCAATGCAAGCAAGCTTCCCAAGCATGTATGTAGAATGTTACGTTCTAGTGCATGCAGAATTCTTCCATATAAGAAAGTTATGCAAGTTTGCTTTTCGTTTCAATAATACTAGGCCACTGTTTGAAAAATGTTATCGCCATAGGTCATTATAGTTTGTTCGGCTTACCCTTATACCCAGTTGCAGATTTTATTTCTCCGTTTTTAGTGCAATTTTGCAGCAATACTTTCTATTCTGAAAGAATATTATGCAGGTACAGTTACTAATCATGAAAGCAAGCTTCCCAAGCATGATCGTATGAATGTTACGTTCTAGTGCAGGCAGAATTCTTCCATATAAGAAAGTTATGCAAGTTTGCTTTTCGTTTCAATAATACAGCCACTGTTTGAAAATGTTTCAGGCCGTAAGCAATAGCTTTTATTCCCTTGTATTATAGTCTTGTCGGCTTACCCTATACCCAGTTGCATATTTTGTTTCTCCGTTTTTAGTGCAATTTTGCAGCAATACTTTCTTATTCTGAAAGAATATTAGCAGGGTACAGTTACTAATCAAATGCAAGCAAGCTTCCCAAGCATGTATCGTAGAATGTTACGTTCTAGTGCATGCAGAATTCTTCCATATAAAAAGTTATGCAAGTTTGCTTTTCGTTTCAATAATACTAGGCCACTGTTTGAAAATGTTTCAGGCCGTCAAGTCATTTATATGTATCTTGTCGGCTTACCCTTTACCCAGTTGCAGATTTTATTTCTCCGTTTTAGTGCAATTTTGCAGCAATACTTTCTTATTCTGAAAGAATATTATGCAGGGTGACAGTACTAATCAAATGCAAGCAAGCTCCCAAGCATGTATCGTAGAATGTTACGTTCTAGTGCATGCGAATTCTCTATAAGAAAGTTATGCAAGTTTGCTTTTCGTTTCAATAATACTAGGCCACTTTTGACAATGTTTCAGGCCGTCAAGCATAGCTTTTATATCCCTATGTCATTATAGTTGTCGGCTTACCCTTATACCCAGTTGCATGATTTATTTCTCCGTTTTTAGTGCAATTTTGCAGCAATACTTCTTATTCTGAAAGAATATTATGCAGGTACAGTTACTAATCAAATGCAAGCAAGCTTCCCAAGCATGTATTGTAGAATGTTACGTTCTAGTGCATGCAGAATTCTTCCATATAAGAAAGTTATGCAAGTTGCTTTCGTTCAATAATACTAGGCCACTGTTTGAAATGTTTCAGGCCGTCAAGCAATAGCTTTTATATCCCTATGTCATTATAGTTTGTCGGCTTACCCTTATACCCAGTTGCGATTTTATTTCTCCGTTTTTAGTGCAATTTGCAGCAACTTTCTTATTCTGAAGAATATTATGCAGGGTACAGTTACTAATCAAATGCAGCAAGCTTCCCAAGCATGGTATCGTAGAAGTTACGTTTTCTAGTGCATGCAGAATTCTTCCATATAAGAAGTTATGCAAGTTTGCTTTTCGTTTCATAATACTAGGCCCTGTTTGAAAATGTTTCAGGCCGTCAAGCATAGCTTTTATATCCCTATGTCATTATAGTTTGTCGGTTACCCTTATACCCAGTTGCAGATTTTATTTCTCCGTTTGTAGTGCAATTTTGCAGCAATACTTCTTATCTGAAAGAATATTATGCAGGGTACAGTTACTAATCAAATGCAAGCAAGCTTCCCAAGCTGTATGTAGAATGTTACGTTCTAGTCAGTGCAGATTCTTCCATATAAGAAAGTTATGCAAGTTTGCTTTTCGTTTCAATAATACTAGGCCACTGTTTGAAAATGTTCAGGCCGTCAAGCAATAGCTTTTATATCCCTTTGTCATTATAGCTTGTCGGCTTACCCTTATACCCAGTTGCAGATTTTATTTCTCCGTTTTAGTGCAATTTTGCAGCAATACTTTCTTATTCTGAAAGAATATTATGCGGTACAGTTACTAATCAAATGCAAGCAAGCTTCCCAAGCATGTATCGTAGAATGTTTACGTTCTAGTGCATGCAGAATTCTTCCATATAAGAAGTATGCAATTGACTTTCGTTTCAATAATACTAGGCACTGTTTGAAAATGTTTCAGGCCGTCAAGCAATAGCTTTATATCCCTATGTCATTATAGTTGTCGGCTTACCCTTATACCCAGTTGCAGATTTTTATTTCTCCGTTTTTAGTGCAATTTTGCAGCAATACTTTCTTATTCTGAAAGAATATTATGTAGGGTACAGTTACTAATCAAATGCAAGCAAGCTTCCAGCATGTATTGTAGAATGTTACGTTCTAGTGCATGCAGAATTCTTCCATAAGAAAGTTATGCAAGTTTGCTTTTCGTTTCAATAATACTAGACCACTGTTTGAAAATGTTTCAGGCCGTCAAGCAATAGCTTTTATATCCCTTTGTCATTATAGCTTGTCGCTTACCCTTATACCCAGTTGCATATTTTGTTTCTCCGTTTAGTGCATTTTGCAGCAATACTTTCTTATTCTGAAAGAATATTATGCAGGGTACAGTTACTAACAAATGCAAGCAAGCTTCCAAGCATGTATCGTAGAATGTTACGTTCTAGTGCATGCAGAATTCTTCCATATAAGAAAGTTATGCAAGTTTGCTTTCGTTTCAAAATACGGGCCACTGTTTGAAAATGTTTCAGGCCGTCAAGCAATAGCTTTATATCCCTATGTCATTATAGCTTTTCGGCTTACCCTTTAAATACCCCAGTCTTCAATTTTCCATCTATTCTCACGATTGATCAATGTGCACGTAAAGGTCGTTCCTGTTTTCTGTGAAAAGCAATATCATGCAGTGTTGGGCGGGCCAAAATCGGGAGATATAAATCCTCAAAACAACAGTCAAAGTTTGCAACAATGCAAGCTTCCCAGTCATGTCGCTGTGTTAGCTCAGGCAGCAACACCTTACTGATCCACCTCTAGAATATGGCAAGTGTTTTCTTTGTCAATAATACTAGGCCTACTGTGCATTTCACCAACGCAAGCAAATGAGTGACTTTATATCCACTCATATGCTGCTGTACTATACGTGAATATTTGTCTAGCGGTTTAGGCGACTTGCACAACGTACTTTATCAAGCATTGCGGATGTATAGGGACGTACTGAGATCAAATTGGAACGAGCTAAGAGTATGAGAATTCTATGATGCGATCTCAAAAACCAGTTAACAAAAGTCTTGCTAATCGTTCAAAAGTACCGAATATCAAATCCTCGGACACAACATGATCAATTTGAAAATTTTTACTAAACGCCAAATATATCCCTCATGTCAAAGTTTTTCGTTTTCCGCGCTTGTCCGCGTGAATTACGTCTCGTTTCATAGTGCAGAGTTGCAGGCATATGCTTTCTATCTAAAGGAATGTAGTATGTCGGTACCAGTTGACAATCAAATTGCCAAACCCGTCGAACTCGCTATTCGCGACAACCAATAAGTGAATTAGAAGTACTTCATTTCTAGTCGCATGCGATTCATGCTATTACATAAAGAGTTATGCAGCGGTTCGTTTCAAACAAATAAGGGACTAGGCATTGCCAAAAAGCACAACATGTTATTGAAACATGGTTAAATCAAGCCATTAAGTCACAACTTCTAATATATCGTCAGTATTGCCGAACAGGAAAGGGGGAGCAATCTAAATAAGCATTTCGGTTCACCCTATACCAGTGCATTTATTCTTGGCAAATTCCAGTTTTAGTGAAGCACAATTATTGCAAATACTCTTTGAAAGAAACACCATATATATAGTATATCGTCCTCACTATTTAATGTCAAAAAGTATCGAACAAGCGTATCGTAAAGAATGTTATTTGATCTGAGTAACATTCATAAAAAGTTATCATAGTATGTGGGACTTTTAACATCCCAAATATTTATGCCGGAAATGGTCAGGCCGTAAGCAAACTATATCTATGCATTATATTTTGCCTACCTACATGAAATTCTTTTATGCATTTAGATACTTCATCTAGATTTATGTACAGTTACTAACAGATAAGGCTTCCACGTATTTAGAGGTCGTCTAGTATGCAGAATCTCAATAAGAAAGTACAATTTGTTTTGCATATAGACACGTGCAGTTGGCCTCAGACTGCTTTATATCCTTGTCGTATACTTTGCTACTAACCAGTGCTATTGTTTCCGTTTATGATTGCAGATTTCTATCTAGAATATTTGAGTATTTAATCAGCAAATTCCACAGTGAGAATTTACGTTCGAATGTGCAATCCATGATAAGTTTAAGCAGTATTGCTTTCGTTCAATATATAGCACTTTTAAAATTTCCCGTCAAATAGTATATCTATGTCATTAAAACTTGAAATGTATATTATACCATTTTAAGAGATTTTTTTTCTCCAGTTTTATAGATGAGATTTAAAATCACTAATTTTTCCAACTTAGTGGCGTAATTGAATATCGATGCAGGGTAGTTCACAATAAACTAGCACGCAGCTTGAACAACCAGCATTACTGAAGAATTTACTTCTAAGGTGCATGACAGATTACTATGATATAAGACCAATTAGACATGCTTCTCAACGATAATAAAGCCACTGCTATCCAGAAAATGTTAGGCGTAAGCAGACTTTATTTTGCAGGATATACTTGTCGCTTACATACCATTTGCCTAATAAAAATTTCCCGGAAATTTAGTGTCTCATATCTTGAATATTTAATTCAGGATGAGAAGAAAATTAAAGCAGACGTTCTAGACAAATGAAGCAAGCTCCATCAGATCAAAGTATTTCTAGGTGCAGAAATCTTCCATTAAAAAGTTTATTCGAAGTATTCCCAATTGTTCAATGAAATCTGCCACTTTAAATGGAGTAAGCAATAGCTGTTATATCGTATGTCCAGCTAATAGAATTTGCACCAACAGTTGCAGAAATATTTCAAAAATCTTTTTAGAAAAAAACATTCAATTGTTAATGGCCCATTACTCAATCGCACGAATCAAATGCAAGCTTTGGACATTGAAGTGAATACTGGATAATTTGGAATATATTAAAAAAAGCTCCCCAGGCGAAATGCCACTTCCCCGATATTCGCATTTGTTAAAACTTGTGCAGGCCATTACCAAATATTAGCGGATTATTTAGATTAATTTTGGATTCGGTCAAAATTCCGGAATATGGCGAAACATCTTAGTAATCCTATTTTCAAAAAGGCGAAAAAAGAATCCGTGATATAGTACCGATTTCATCTAACAAGCACTATTTGCAGAGTGTTCGAAAGAATTTTGAGTAGCAAAATGTTGGAACGTTTTGACACAGTCCTAGATTTCTTTGATAAAGAACAATTTTGGGTTTTTAAAAAACGATCGACTCCATACCAAATATAAAAACGAGGAACGTATCTATCTAATTCTATACAAAAGAATCAACCAAATTTGACATATCTATATTGATTTTGTCAAGGCGTTTGATTCTGTTTCCAACGTCTATTACTTCATAAAATCAAAGCATTGGATTGAAAAGAAAAATTTGAAATTCTTAACTTCAGTTTTTAAAGAATCGAAGTTAGGTTAAATCGCGTGAAATTCTGAAAATTATAAAAATATTGATGCCCCAGGAAGTGTCCTAGGACCATTGCTCTTTTTAATTTTTATAAATGACTGCCGCCTTTATTACAAAAAGCGTCACAGTTGCATAAAATGTATGCGGCGATGCAAAATATATATGCCATGAAAATGATGTCAAAAACAAATCATCTAGATAAACATTGAGCTTTTGGAAAATGGTCAAAAATAATGGGGTAGAAAATTTCAACTGAAAATGTTTTGTTTCTATATTTAGGGAAAATAACATGAAAAGACTTTTATTAACTCAAAAGATTTCAGAGTCGGATAATGTTCGTGACTTGGGCAGACTAATTGACTCGAAACTTAATGTTTCAGAGTACATATGAACAACATTGTACCGAAACGATATCTAAGAATTTTCCAAGATTTTAAGAGTGTTAAAATTAAAACGACCAGGAAATCAAAACTTTAACAGCGTTTATAAACTTTTGTCACGACTTCAATTAGATATTGCCCGGCAGTTTGGAAACCCTAATTTAAAAAAGAGCTAGATAAAATTGAACGCGTTAAAGTTTTCCGAGAAAAGCACTTTAAAAATGTGGTTTTGTGTACAAAAAATTATGGTGGACGGAAAGCTAAAAATCACTGACTTACACCAAGACTAGGAAGAAAGAAGAAAAAATTAATGATTAACAACCGCTTTTAAAATATAAAAGGATTCACCCAGCATTGATGCGGGAAAAGTTTCTTTTTCTCAGAAAGGCCCAGGAGGCGTTACTTTTACGAGTGTAGCGGCCACACGGCCAAACTCAAAAACAATTTTTTCCATAGATAGTAGAAATGGAATAATCTTCCAGTCTTAGCGTCAGTTTGCAAATATAACAAAGGAAGTTCGGTTATTAAAGCAATGAGTCTGATAGGCTACTGTGCCACATGTACATTCCAATTTATTTATCACGCTGTGATTTTACATTTGTTTATCACGCGTATTGTTTTTTTATTTGATCATTTTATGTTGGTTTTCTTTGCACATATAAGAGCACTAGTGCCTTGGTTTGCTGCGATAATTAAAATTAAAATAAAAAAATTTTGCAGTAATACTTCTTATTCTGAAAGAATATGATGCAGGTACAGTTACTAATCAAATGCAAGCAAGCTTCCAAGCATGTATGTAGAATGTTACGTTCTAGTGCATGCCGAATTCTTCCATATAAGAAGTTATGCAAGTTTGCTTTTCGTTAATAATACTAGGCCACTGTTTGAAATGTTTCAGGCCGTCAAGCATAGCTTTTATATCCCTTTGTCAATTATAGCTTGTCGGCTTAACTTAACCCAGTTGCTATTTTTCTCGTTTTAGTGCAATTTTGCAGGCAATACTTTTTATCTTGAAAGAATATTATGCAGGGTACAGTTACTAATCAAATGCAAGCAAGCTTCCAAGCATGTATCGTAGAATGTTACGTTCTAGTGCATGCAGAGTTTTCCATATAAGAGAAAGTATGCAAGTTTGCTTTTCGTTTCAATAATACTAGGCCACTGTTTGAAATGTTTCAGGCGCTCAAGCAATAGCTTTTATATCCTATGTCATTATAGTTGTCGGCTTACCCTTATACCCAGTTGCAGATTATTTCTCCGTTTTTAGTGCAATTTTGCAGCAACTTTCTTATTCTGAAAGAATATTATGCAGGGTACAGTTACTAATCAAATGCAAGCAAGCTTCCCAAGCATGTATTGTAGAATGTTACGTTCTAGTGCATGCAGAATTTTCCATATAAGAAAGTTATGCAGTTTGCTTTTCGTTTCAATAATACTAGGCCACTGTTTGAAAATGTTTCAGGCCGCAAGCAATAGCTTTATATCGTATGTCATTATAGCTTGTCGGCTTACCCTTATACCCCGTTGCAGATTTATTTCTCCGTTTTTAGTGCAATTTTGCAGCAATACTTTCTTATTCTGAAAGAATATTATGTAGGGTACAGTTACTAATAAATGCAAGCAAGCTTCCCAAGCATGTATCGTGAATGTTACGTTCTAGTGCATGCAGAATTCTTCCATATAGAAAGTTATGCAAGTTTGCTTTTCTTTCAATAATACTAGGCCACTGTTTTGAAAATGTTTCAGGCCGCAAGCAATAGCTTTTATATCCCTATGTCATTATAGCTTGTCGCTTACCCTATACCCAGTTGCAGATTTATTTCTCCGTTTTTAGTGCAATTTTGCAGCAATACTTTCTATTCTGAAAGAATATATGAGGGGACAGTTACTAATCAAATGCAAGCAAGCTTCCAAGCATGATTGTAGAATGTTACGTTCTAGTGCATGCAGAATTCTTCCATATAAGAAGTTATGAAGTTTGCTTTTTCTTTCAATAATACTAGGCCACGTTTGAAAATGTTTCAGGCCGTCAAGCATAGCTTTATATCCCTATGTCATATAGCTTGTCGGCTTACCCTATACCCAGTTGCAGATTTTATTTCTCCGTTTTTTAGTGCAATTTTGCAGCAATACTTCTTATTCTGAAAAATATATGGGGTACAGTTACTAATCAAATGCAAGCAAGCTTCCCAAGCATGTATTGTAGAATGTTACGTTCTAGCATGCAGAATTCTTCCATATAAGAAAGTTATGCAAGTTTGCTTTTCGTTTCAATAATACTAGCCACTGTTTGAAAATGTTTCAGGCCGTCAAGCAATAGCTTTTATATCCCTTTGTCATTATGCTTGTCGGCTTACCCTTATACCCAGTTGCCATTTTGTTTCTCCGTTTTAGTGCAATTTTGCAGCAAACTTTCTTATTCTGAAAGAATTATGCAGGGTACAGTTTACTAATCAAATGCAAGCAAGCTTCCCAAGCATGTATCGTAGAAGTGTACGTTCTAGTGCATGCAGAATTCTTCCATATAAGAAAGTTAGCAAGTTTGCTTTTCGTTCAATAATACTAGCCACTGTTTGAAATGTTTCAGGCCGCCAAGCAATAGCTTTTTATATCCCTTGTCATTATAGCTTGTCGGCTTACCCTTATACCCAGTTGCATATTTTGTTTCCGTTTTAGTGCAATTTTGCAGCAATACTTTCTATTCTGAAAGATATATGCAGGGTCAGTTACTACAAATGCAAGCAAGCTCCCAAGCATGTACGTAGAATGTTACGTTCTAGTGCATGCAGAATTCTTCCATATAAGAAAGTTATGCAAGTTTGCTTTTCGTTTCAATATACTAGGCCACTGTTTGAAAATGTTTCAGGCCGTCAAGCATAGTTTATATCCCTATGTCATTATAGCTTGTCGTTACCCTTATACCAGTTGCAGATTTTATTTCTCCGTTTTTAGTGCAATTTTGCAGCAACTTTCTTATTGAAAGAATATTATGAGGGTACAGTTACAATCAAATGCAAGCAAGCTTCCCAAGCATGTATTGTAGAATGTACGTTCTAGTGCATGCAGAATTCTTCCATATAAGAAAGTTATGCAATTTGCTTTTCGTTTCAATAATACTAGGCCACTGTTTGAAATGTTTCAGGCCGTCAAGCAATAGCTTTTATATCCTTGTCATATAGCTTGTCGGCTTACCTTATACCCAGTTGCAGATTTTATTTCTCCGTTTTAGTGCAATTTTGCAGCAATACTTTCTTATTCTGAAAGAATATTTGATAGGTACAGTTACTAATCAAATGCAAGCAAGCTTCCCAAGCATGTATGTAGAATGTTACGTTCTAGTGCATGCAGAATCTTCCATATAAGAAAGTTATGCAAGTTTGCTTTCTTTCAATAATACTAGGCCACTGTTTGAAAATGTTTCAGGCCGTCAAGCAATAGCTTTATATCCCTATGTCATTATAGTTGTCGGCTTACCCTTATACCCAGTTGCAGATTTTATTTCTCCGTTTTAGTGCAATTTTGCAGCAATACTTTCTATTCTGAAAGAATATAGTAGGTACAGTTCATCAAATGCAAGCAAGCTTCCCAAGCATGTATTGTAGAATGTTACGTTCTAGTGCATGCAGAATTCTCCATATAAGAAAGTTATGCAAGTTTGCTTTTCGTTTCAATAATACTAGCCACTGTTTGAAAAGTTTCAGGCCGTCAAGCAATAGCTTTATATCCCTTTGTCATTATAGCTTGTCGGCTTACCCTTATACCAGTTGCATATTTTGTTTCTCCGTTTTAGTGCAATTTTGCAGCAATACTTTCTTATTCTGAAAGATATATTATGCAGGGTACAGTTACTCAATGCAAGCAAGCTTCCAAGCATGTATGTAGAATGTTACGTTCTAGTGCATGCAGAATTTTCCATATAAGAAGTTATGCAAGTTTGCTTTTCGTTCATATAAACTAGCCACTGTTGAAAATGTTTCAGGCGCAGTCAAGCAATAGCTTTTATATCCTTGTCATTATAGTTGTCGGCTTACCTTATACCCAGTTGCATATTTGTTTCTCCGTTTTTAGTGCAATTTTGCAGCAATACTTCTTATTCTGAAAGAATATTATGGGGTACAGTTACTAATCAAAGCAAGCAAGCTTCCAAGCATGTATCGTAGAATGTTACGTTCTAGTGCATGCAGAATTCTTCCATATAAGAAGTTATGCAAGTTTGCTTTTCGTTTCAAAATACTAGGCCACTGTTTGAAAATGTTTCAGGCCGTCAAGCAATAGCTTTTATATCCCTATGTCATTATAGCTTGTCGGCTTACCCTTATACCCAGTTGCAGATTTTATTTCTCCGTTTTTAGTGCAATTTTGCAGCAACTTTCTTATTCTGAAAGAATATTATGCAGGGTACAGTACTAATAAATGCAAGCAAGCTTCCAAGCAGTATGTAGAATGACGTTCTAGTGCATGCAGAATTCTTTCCATATAAGAAAGTTATGCAAGTTTGCTTTTCGTTTCAATAATACTAGGCCACTGTTTGAAAATGTTCAGGCCGTCAAGCAATAGCTTTATATCCTATGTCATTATAGCTTGTCGGCTTACCTTATACCAGTTGCAGATTTATTCTCCGTTTAGTGCAATTTTGCAGCATACTTTCTTATTCGAAAGAATATTATGAGGGTACAGTTACTAATAAATGCAAGCAAGCTTCCCAAGCATGTATCGTAGAATGTTACGTTCTAGTGCATGCAGAAATCTTCATATAAGAAAATTATGCAAGTTGCTTTTCTTTCAATAATATAGGCCACTGTTTGAAAATGTTTCAGGCCGTCAAGCAATAGCTTTTAATCCCTATGTCATTATAGTTTGTCGGTTACCCTTATACCCAGTTGCAGTTTTATTCTCCGTTTTTAGTGCAATTTTGCAGCAATGCTTTCTTATTCTGAAAGAATATTATGCAGGGTACAGTTACTAATCAAATGCAAGCAAGCTTCCCAAGCAGTATTGTAGAATGTTACGTTCTAGTGCATGCAGAATTCTCCATATAAGAAGTTATGCAAGTTGCTTTTCGTTTCAATAATACTAGGCCACTGTTTGAAAATGTCAGGCCGTCAAGCAATAGCTTTATTATCGCTATGTCATTATAGCTTGTCGGCTTACCCTTATACCCAGTTGCAGATTTTATTTCTCCGTTTTAGTGCATTTTGCAGCAATACTTTCTTATTCTGAAAGAATATTTTTGTAGGGTACAGGTACTATATAATGCAAGCAAGCTTCCCAAGCATGTATCGTAGAATGTTACGTTCTAGTGCATGCAGAATTCTTCATATAAAGAAGTTATGCAAGTTTGCTTTTCTTTCAATAATACTAGGCCACTGTTTGAAAATGTTTCAGGCCGTCAAGCAATAGCTTTTATATCCATGTCATTATAGTTTGTCGGCTTACCCTTATACCCAGTTGCAGATTTTTTCTCCGTTTTAGTGCAATTTGCAGCAATACTTTCTTATTCTGAAAGAATATTATGTAGGGTACAGTTACAATCAAATGCAAGCAAGCTTCCCAAGCATGTATGTAGAATGTTACGTTCTAGTGCATGCAGAATTCTCCATATAAGAAAGTTATGCAAGTTTGCTTTTCGTTTCAATAATACTAGGCACTGTTTGAAAATGTTTCAGGCCGTCAAGCAATAGCTTTTAATCCTATGGCATTATAGTTGTCGGTTACCTTATATCCAGTTGAGATTTTATTTCTCCGTTTTTAGTGCAATTTTGCAGAATACTTTCTTATTCTGAAAGAATATATGCAGGGTACAGTTACTAATCAAATGCAAGCAAGCTTCCCAAGCATGTATTGTAGAATGTTACGTTCTAGTGCATGCAGAATTTTCCATATAAGAAAGTATGCAAGTTTGCTTTCGTTTCAATAATACTAGGCCACTGTTTGAAAATGTTTCAGGCCGTCAAGCAATAGCTTTTATATCGCTATGTGCATTATAGCTTGTCGGCTTACCCTTATACCCAGGTGCAGATTTTATTTCTCGTTTTTAGTGCAATTTGCAGCAATACTTTCTTATTCTGAAAGAATATTATGTAGGGTACAGTTACTAATAAATGCAAGCAAGCTTCCCAAGCATGTATGTAGAATGTTACGTTCTAGTGCATGCAGAATTCTTCCATATAAGAAAGTTATGCAAGTTTGCTTTTCGTTTAATAATACTAAGCCACTGTTTGAAAATGTTTCAGGCCGTCAAGCAATAGCTTTTATATCCCTTTGTCATTATAGCTTGTCGGCTTACCCTTATACCCAGTTGCAGATTTATTTCTCCGTTTTTAGTGCAATTTTGCAGAATACTTTCTTATTCTGAAAGAATATTATGCAGGGTACAGTTACTAACAAATGCAAGCAAGCTTTCCAAGCATGTATCGTAGAATGTTACGTTCTAGTGCAGCAGAATTCTTCCATATAAGAAAGTTATGCAACTTTTCGTTTTAATAATATAGCCACTGTTGAAAAGTGTTCAGGCCGTCAAGCAATAGCTTTTATATCCTTGTCATTATAGTTTGTCGGCTTACCCTTAACCCAGTTGCAGATTTTATTTCTCCGTTTTTAGTGCAATTTTGCAGCAATACTTTCTATTTCTGAAAGAATATTATGTAGGGTACAGTTACTATCAAATGCAAGAAGCTTCCAAGCAGTATTGTAGAATGTTACGTTCTAGTGCATGCAGAATTCTTCCATATAAGAAAGTTATGCAAGTTGCTTTTCGTTTAAATATACTAGGCCACTGTTTGAAATGTTTCAGGCCGTCAAGCAATAGCTTTTATATCCCTTGTCATATAGCTTGTCGGCTTACCCTTATACCCAGTTGCAGATTTTATTCTCCGTTTTAGTGCAATTTTGCAGTAATTTTATTCTGAAAGATATATGCAGGGTACAGTTAATAATCAAAAGCAAGCAAGCTTCCCAAGCTGTATCGTAGAATGTTACGTTCTAGTGCATGCAGAATTCTTCCATAAGAAAAGTTATGCAAGTTTGCTTTTCGTTTCAATATACTGCCACTGTGTTGAAAATGTTTAGGCCGTCAAGCAATAGCTTTATATCCCTATGTCATTATAGTTTGTCGGCTTACCCTATAACCAGGTGCAGATTTTATTTCTCCGTTTTTAGTGCAATTTTGCAGCAATACTTTCTTATTCTGAAAGAATATTATGTAGGGTACAGTTACTAATCAAATGCAAGCAAGCTTCCCAAGCATGTATTGTAGAATGTTACGTTCTAGTGCATGCAGAATTCTTCCATATAAGAAAGTTATGCAAGTTTGCTTTTCGTTTCAATAATACTAGGCCACTGTTTGAAAATGTTTCAGGCCTCAAGCAATAGTTTTATATCCCTATGTCATTATAGCTTGTCGGCTTACCCTTATACCCAGTTGCAGATTTTATTTCTCCGTTTTAGTGCAATTTTGCAGCAATACTTTCTATTCTGAAAGAATATATGCAGGGTACAGTTACATCAAATGCAAGCAAGCTTCCCAAGCTGTATCGTAGAATGTTACGTTCTAGTGCATGCAGAATTCTTCCATATAGAAAGGTATGCAAGTTTGCTTTTCGTTTCAATAATACTAGGCCACTGTTTGAAAATGTTTCAGGCCCGTCAAGCAATAGCTTTTATATCCCTATGTCTATAGCTTGTCGGCTCCTTATACCCAGTTGCAGATTTTATTTCTCCGTTTTTAGTGCAATTTTAGCATACTACTTCTATTCTGAAAAATGTGCAGGGTACATTACTAATCAAATGCAAGCAAGCTTCCCAAGCATGTATTGTAGAATGTTACGTTCTAGTGCATGCAGAATTCTTCCATATAAGAAAGTTATGCAAGTTGCTTTTCGTTCAATAATACTAGGCCACTGTTTGAAAATGTTCAGGCCGTCAAGCAATAGCTTTTATATCCTATGTCATTATAGTTGTCGGCTTACCTTATACCAGTTGCAGATTTTTTCTCCGTTTTAGTGCAATTTTGCAGCAATACTTTCTTATTCTGAAAGAAATTATGTGGGTACAGTTACTAATATAATGCAAGCAAGCTTCCCAAGCATGTATCGTAGAAGTGTACGTTCTAGTGCATGCACGAATTCTTCCATATAAGAAAGTTATGCAAGTTGCTTTTCGTTTCAATAATACTAGCCACTGTTTGAAAATGTTTCAGGGCGTCAAGCAATAGCTTTATATCCCTTTGTCATTATAGCTGTCGGCTTACCCTTATACCCAGTTGCAGATTTTATTCTCCGTTTTAGTGCAATTTTGCAGATACTTTCTTATTCTGAAAGAATATATGAGGGTACAGTTACTAATCAAATGCAAGCAAGCTTTCCAAGCATGTATGTAGAATGTTCGTTCTAGTGCATGCAGAATTCTTCCATATAAGAAAGTTATGCACTTTTCGTTTTAATAATACTAGCCACTGTTTGAAAATGTTTCAGGCCGTCAAGCAATAGCTTTTATATCCCTATGTCATTATAGTTGTCGGCTTACCCTTTACCCAGTTGCAGATTTATTTCTCCGTTTTTAGTGCAATTTTGCAGCAATACTTTCTTATTCTGAAAGAATATATGTAGGGTACAGTTACTAATCAATGCAAGCAAGCTTCCCAGCATGTATTGTAGAATGTTACGTTCTAGTGCATGCAGAATTCTTCATATAAGAAGTTATGCAAGTTTGCTTTTCGTTTCAATAATACTAGGCCACTGTTTGAAAATGTTCAGGCCGTCAAGCAATAGCTTTTATATCCCTATGTATATTAGCTTGTCGGCTTACCCTTATACCCAGTTGCAGATTTTATTTCTCCGTTTTTAGTGCAATTTTGCAGAATACTTTCTTATTCTGAAAGAATATGATGCAGGGTACAGTTACTAATCAAATGCAAGCAAGCTTCCCAAGCTGTATGTATAGATGTTACGTTCTAGTGCATGCAGAATTCTTCCATATAAGAAAGTATGCAAGTTTGCTTTTCGTTTCAATAATACTAGGCCACTGTTTGAAAATGTTTCAGGCGTCAAGCAATAGCTTTTATATCCCATGTCATTATAGTGTGTCGGCTTACCCTTATACCCAGTTGTAGATTTTATTTCTGTTTTTAGTGCAATTTTGCAGAATACTTTCTTATTCTGAAAGAATATGATGCAGGGTACAGTTACTAATCAAATGCAAGCAAGCTTCCCAAGCATGTATTGTAAATGTTACGTTCTAGTGCATGCAGAATTCTTCCATATAAGAAAGTTATGCAAGTTTGCTTTTCGTTTCAATAATACTAGGCCACTGTTTGAAAATGTTTCAGGCCGTCAAGCAATAGCTTTTATATCCTATGTCATTATAGCTTGTCGGCTTACCCTTATACCCAGTTGCAGATTTATTTCTCCGTTTTTAGTGCAATTTTGCAGCAATACTTTCTATTCTGAAAGAATATTATGTAGGGTACAGTTACTAACAAATGCAAGCAAGCTTCCCAAGCATGTATCGTAGAATGTTACGTTCTAGTGCATGCAGAATTCTCCATATAAGAAAGTTATGCAAGTTTGCTTTTCGTTTCAATAATACTAGGCCACTGTTTGAAAATGTTCAGGCCGTCAAGCAATAGCTTTTATATCCCTTTGTCATTATAGCTTGTCGGCTTACCCTTATACCCAGTTGCAGATTTTATTTCTCCGTTTTTATGCAATTTTGCAGAATATCTTTCTTATTCTGAAAGAATTATGCAGGGTACAGTTACTAATCAAATGCAAGCAAGCTTCCCAAGCATGTATCGTAGAATGTTACGTTCTAGTGCATGCAGAATTCTTCCATATAAGAAAGTTATGCCTTTTCGTTTAATAATACTAGGCCACTGGTTGAAAATGTTTCAGGCCGTCAAGCAATAGCTTTTATATCCCTATGTCATTATAGTTGTCGGCTTACCCTTATACCAGTTGCAGATTTTATCTCCGTTTTTAGTGCAATTTTGCAGCAATACTTTCTTATTCTGAAAGAATATTTGTAGGGTACAGTTACTAATAAATGCAAGCAAGCTTCCCAAGCATGTATTGTAGAATGTTACGTTCTAGTGCATGCAGAATTCTTCCATATAAGAAAGTTATGCAAGTTTGCTTTTCGTTTCAATAATACTAGGCCACTGTTTGAAAATGTTTCAGGCCGTCAAGCAATAGCTTTTATATCCCTATGTCAATAGCTTGTCGGCTTACCCTATACCCAGTTGCAGATTTATTTCTCCGTTTTTGTGCAATTTGCAGAATACTTTCTATTCTGAAAGAATATATGCAGGGTACGTACTAATCAAATGCAAGCAAGCTTCCCAAGCATGTATCGTAGAATGTTACGTTCTAGTGCATGCAGAATTCTTCCATATAAGAAAGTTATGCAAGTTGCTTTTCGTTTCAATAATACAGGCCACTGTTTGAAAATGTTTCAGGCCGTCAAGCAATAGCTTTTATACCTTGTCATTATAGCTTGTCGGCTTACCCTTATACCCAGTTGCATATTTTGTTCTCCGTTTTAGTGCAATTTTGCAGCAATACTTCTTATTCTGAAAGAATATATGCAGGGTACAGTTACTAATCAAATGCAAGCAAGCTTCCCAAGCATGTATGTAGAATGTTACGTTCAGTGCATGCAGAATTCTTCCATATAAGAAAGTTATGCAAGTTTGCTTTTCGTTCAATAATACTAGGCCACTGTTTGAAAATGTTTCAGGCCGTCAAGCAATAGCTTTTATATCCCTATGTTATAGCTTGTCGGCTTACCTTATACCCAGTTGCAGATTTTATTTCTCCGTTTTAGTGCAATTTTGCAGCAATCTTTTTATTCTGAAAGAAATATTTGCAGGGTACAGTTACTAATCAAATGCAAGCAAGCTTCCAAGCATGTATTGTAGAATGTTACGTTCTAGTGCATGCAGAATTCTCCATATAAGAAAGTTATGCAAGTTTGCTTTTCGTTTCAATAATACTAGGCCACTGTTTGAAAATGTTCAGGCCGTCAAGCAATAGCTTTTATATCCTATGTCATTATAGTTGTCGGCTTACCCTTATACCCAGTTGCAGATTTTTTCTCCGTTTTTAGTGCAATTTTGCAGCAATACTTTCTTATCTGAAAGAATATTATGAGGGTACAGTTACTAATCAAAATGCAAGCAAGCTTCCAAGCATGTATCGTAGAATGTTACGTTCTAGTGCATGCAGAATTCTTCCATATAAGAAAGTTATGCAAGTTTGCTTTTCGTTTCAATAATACTAGGCCACTGTTTGAAAATGTTTCAGGCCGTCAAGCAATAGCTTTTATATCCCTATGTCATTATAGTTGTCGGCTTACCCTTATACCCAGTTGCATATTGTTTTCTCCGTTTTAGTGCAATTTTGCAGCAATACTTCTTATTCTGAAAGAATATATGCAGGGTACAGTTACTAATCAAATGCAAGCAAGCTTCCCAAGCATGTATGTAGAATGTTACGTTCTAGTGCATGCAGAATTCTCCATATAAGAAAGTTATGCAAGTTTGCTTTTCGTTTCAATAATACTAGGCCACTGTTGAAAATGTTTCAGGCCGTCAAGCAATACTTTATATCCTATGTCATTATAGTTTGCGGTTACCCTTATACCCAGTTGCAGATTTATTTCGTCCGTTTTAGTGCAATTTGCAGCAATACTTTCTTATTCTGAAAGAATATTATGCAGGGTACAGTTACTAATCAAATGCAAGCAAGCTTCCCAAGCATGTATCTGTAGAATGTTACGTTCTAGTGCATGCAGAATTCTTCCATAAGAAAGTTATGCAAGTTTGCTTTGTTCGTTCAATAATACTAGGCCACTGTTTGAAAATGTTTCAGGCCGTCAAGCAATAGCTTTATATCCCTATTGTCATTATAGCTTGTCGGCTTACCCTTATACCCAGTTGCAGATTTTTTCTCCGTTTTAGTGCAATTTTGCAGCAATACTTTCTTATCTGAAAGAATATATGCAGGGTACAGTTACTAATCAAATGCAAGCAAGCTTCCCAAGCATGTATCGTAGAATGTTACGTTCTAGTGCATGCAGAATTCTTCCATATAGAAAGTTATGCAAGTTGCTTTCGTTTCAATAATACTAGGCCCTGTTGAAAATGTTTCAGGCCGTCAAGCAATAGCTTTATATCCCTATGTCATTATAGTTTGTCGGTTACCCTTATACCCAGTTGCAGATTTTATTCTCCGTTTTTAGTGCAATTTGCAGCATCTTTTATTCTGAAAGAATATTATGCAGGGTACAGTTACTAATCAAATGCAAGCAAGCTTCCCAAGCATGTATTGTAGAATGTTACGTTCTAGTGCATGCAGAATTCTTCCATATAAGAAAGTTATGCAAGTTTGCTTTTCGTTTCAATAATACTAGGCCACTGTTTGAAAATGTTTCAGGCCGTAAGCAATAGCTTTATATCCTATGTCATTATAGCTTGTCGGCTTACCCTTATACCCAGTTGCAGTTTATCTCCGTTTTTAGTGCAATTTTGCAGCAATACTTTCTTATTCTGAAAGAATATTATGCAGGGTACAGTTACTAAAAATGCAAGCAAGCTTCCCAAGCATGTATGTAGAATGTTACGTTCTAGTGCATGCAGAATTCTTCCATATAAGAAAGTTATGCAAGTTTGCTTTTCGTTTCAATAATACTAGGCCACTGTTTGAAAATGTTTCAGGCCGTCAAGCAATAGCTTTTATATCCCTATGTCATTATAGCTTGTCGGCTTACCTTATACCCAGTTGCAGATTTTTTTCTCCGTTTTAGTGCAATTTTGCAGCAATACTTTCTTATTCTGAAAGAATATTATGCAGGGTACAGTTACTAATCAAATGCAAGCAAGCTTCCCAAGCATGTATCGTAGAATGTTACGTTCTAGTGCATGCAGAATTCTTCCTATAGAAAGTTATGCAAGTTTGCTTTTCGTTCAATAATACTAGGCCACTGTTTGAAAATGTTTCAGGCCGTCAAGCAATAGCTTTTATATCCCTATGTCATTATAGTTGTCGGCTTACCCTTATACCAGTTGCAGATTTTTTCTCCGTTTAGTGCAATTTTGCAGCAAACTTTCTTATTCTGAAAGAATATTATGCAGGGTACAGTTACTAATCAAATGCAAGCAAGCTTCCCAAGCATGTATTGTAGAATGTTACGTTCTAGTGCATGCAGAATTCTTCCATATAAGAAAGTTATGCAAGTTTGCTTTTCGTTCAATAATACTAGGCCACTGTTTGAAAATGTTTCAGGCGCGTCAAGCAATAGCTTTTATATCCTATGTCATTATAGCTTGTCGGTTACCTTATAACCAGTTGCAGATTTTATTTCTCCGTTTTAGTGCAATTTTGCAGCAATACTTTCTTATTCTGAAAGAATAATGCAGGGTACAGTTACTAATCAAATGCAAGCAAGCTTCCCAAGCATGTATCGTAGAATGTTACGTTCTAGTGCATGCAGAATTCTTCCATATAAGAAAGTTATGCAAGTTGCTTTTCGTTTCAATAATACTAGGCCACTGTTTGAAAATGTTTCAGGCCGTCAAGCAATAGCTTTATATCCCTATGTCATTATAGCTTGTCGGCTTACCCTTATACCCAGTTGCAATTTTGTTTCTCCGTTTTAGTGCAATTTTGCAGCAATACTTTCTATTCTGAAAGAAATTATGCAGGGTACAGTTACTAATCAAATGCAAGCAAGCTTCCCAAGCATGTATCGTAGAATGTTACGTTCTAGTGCATGCAGAATTCTTCCATATAAGAAAGTTATGCAAGTTTGCTTTTCGTTTCAATAATACTAGGCCACTGTTTGAAAATGTTTCAGGCCGTCAAGCAATAGCTTTTATATCCCATGTCATTATAGCTTGTCGGTTACCCTTATACCCAGTTGCAGATTTTATTCTCCGTTTTTAGTGCAATTTTGCAGCAATACTTTCTTATTCTGAAAGAATATTATGCAGGGTACAGTTACTAATCAAATGCAAGCAGCTTCCCAGCATGTATGTAGAATGTTACGTTCTAGTGGCATGCAGAATTCTTCCATATAAGAAAGTTATGCAAGTTTGCTTTTCGTTCAATAAATAGGCCACTGTTTGAAAATGTTTCAGGCCGTCAAGCAATAGCTTTTTATATCCTATGTCATTATAGCTTGTCGGCTTACCCTTATACCCAGTTGCAGATTTTTTTCTCCGTTTTAGTGCAATTTTGCAGCAATACTTTCTTATCTGAAAGAATTTATGCAGGGTACAGTTACTAATCAAATGCAAGCAAGCTTCCCAAGCATGTATCGTAGAATGTTACGTTCTAGTGCATGCAGAATTCTTCCATATAAGAAAGTTATGCAAGTTGCTTTTCGTTTCAATAATACTAGGCCACTGTTGAAAATGTTCAGGCCGTCAAGCAATAGCTTTATATCCCTATGTCATTATAGTTGTCGGCTTACCCTTATACCCAGTTGCAGATTTTATTCTCCGTTTTTAGTGCAATTTTGCAGCAATCTTTCTTATTCTGAAAGAATATTATGCAGGGTACAGTACTAATCAAATGCAAGCAAGCTTCCCAAGCATGTATCGTAGAATGTTACGTTCTAGTGCATGCAGAATTCTTCCATATAAGAAAGTTATGCAAGTTTGCTTTTCGTTTCAATAATACTAGGCCACTTTGAAAATGTTTCAGGCCGTCAAGCAATAGCTTTATATCCCTATGTCATTATAGCTTGTCGGCTTACCCTTATACCCAGTTGCAGATTTTATTTCTCCGTTTTTAGTGCAATTTTGCAGCAATCTTTCTATTCTGAAAGAATATTATGAGGGTACAGTTACTAATCAAATGCAAGCAAGCTTCCCAAGCATGTATTGTAGAATGTTACGTTCTAGTGCATGCAGAATTCTCATATAAGAAAGTTATGCAAGTTTGCTTTTCGTTTCAATAATACTAGGCCACTGTTTGAAAATGTTTCAGGCCGTCAAGCAATAGCTTTTATATCCTATGTCATTATAGTTGTCGGCTTACCCTTATACCCAGTTGCAGATTTTATTCTCCGTTTTAGTGCAATTTTGCAGCAATACTTTCTTATTCTGAAAGAATATATGCAGGGTACAGTTACTAATCAAATGCAAGCAAGCTTCCAAGCATGTATGTAGAATGTTACGTTCTAGTGCATGCAGAATTCTTCCATATAAGAAAGTTATGCAAGTTTGCTTTCGTTTCAATAATACTAGGCCACTGTTTGAAAATGTTTCAGGCCGTCAAGCAATAGCTTTATATCCCTATGTCATTATAGTTGTCGGCTTACCCTTATACCCAGTTGCAGATTTTATTTCTCCGTTTTAGTGCAATTTGCAGCAATACTTTTTATTCTGAAAGAATATTATGCAGGGTACAGTTATAATCAAATGCAAGCAAGCTTCCAAGCATGTATTGTAGAATGTTACGTTCTAGTGCATGCAGAATTCTTCCATATAAGAAAGTTAGCAAGTTGCTTTTCGTTTCAATAATACTAGGCCACTGTTTGAAAATGTTTCAGGCCGTCAAGCAATAGCTTTTATATCCTATGTCATTATAGCTTGTCGGCTTACCCTTATACCCAGTTGCAGATTTTATTTCTCCGTTTTTAGTGCAATTTTGCAGCAATACTTTCTTATTCTGAAAGAATATTATGAGGGTACAGTTACTAATCAAATGCAAGCAAGCTTCCCAGCATGTATGTAGAATGTTACGTTCTAGTGCATGCAGAATTCTTCCATATAAGAAAGTTATGCAAGTTTGCTTCGTTTCAATAATACTAGGCCACTGTTTGAAAATGTTTCAGGCCGTCAAGCAATAGCTTTATATCCCTATGCATTATAGTTTGTCGGTTACCTATACCAGTTGCAGATTTTTTCTCCGTTTTTAGTGCAATTTTGCAGCAATTCTTCTTATTCTGAAAGAATATTATGCAGGGTACAGTTACTAATCAAATGCAAGCAAGCTTCCCAAGCATGTATTGTAGAATGTTACGTTCTAGTGCATGCAGAATTCTTCCATATAAGAAAGTTATGCAAGTTTGCTTTTCGTTTCAATAATACAGGCCACTGTTTGAAAATGTTTCAGGCCGTCAAGCAATAGCTTTTATACCTATGTCATTATAGCTTGTCGGCTTACCCTTATACCCAGTTGCAGATTTTATTTCTCGGTTTTAGTGCAATTTTGCAGCATACTTTCTTATTCTGAAAGAATATTATGTAGGGTACAGTAATCAAATGCAAGCAAGCTTCCCAAGCATGTATGTAGAATGTTACGTTCTAGTGCATGCAGAATTCTTCCATATAAGAAAGAGCAAGTTGCTTTCGTTTCAATAATACTAGGCCACTGTTTGAAAATGTTTCAGGCCGTCAAGCAATAGCTTTTATATCCCTATGTCATTATAGTTGTCGGCTTACCCTATACCCAGTTGCAGATTTTATTTCTCCGTTTTAGTGCAATTTTGCAGCATACTTTCTTATTCTGAAAGAATATTATGCAGGGTACAGTTACTAATCAAATGCAAGCAAGCTTCCCAGCATGTATTGTAGAATGTTACGTTCTAGTGCATGCAGAATTCTTCCATATAAGAAAGTTATGCAAGTTGCTTTTCGTTTCAATAATACTAGGCCACTGTTTGAAAATGGTTCAGGCCGTCAAGCAATAGCTTTTATATCCCTATGTCATTATAGTTGTCGGCTTACCCTTATACCCAGTTGCAGATTTTATTTCTCCGTTTTAGTGCAATTTTGCAGCAATACTTTCTTATTCTGAAAGAATAATTATGGAGGTACAGTTACTAATCAAATGCAAGCAAGCTTCCAAGCATGTATTGTAGAATGTTACGTTCTAGTGCATGCAGAATTCTCCATATAAGAAAGTTATGCAAGTTTGCTTTCGTTTCAATAATACTAGGCACTGTTTGAAAATGTTCAGGCCGTCAAGCAATAGCTTTTATATCCCTTTATTCATTATAGTTGTCGGCTTACCCTTATACCCAGTTGCAATTTTTTTCTCCGTTTTAGTGCAATTTTGCAGCAATACTTTCTTATTCTGAAAGAATATATGCAGGGTACAGTTACTAATCAAATGCAAGCAAGCTTCCCAAGCATGTATGTAGAATGTTACGTTCTAGTGCATGCAGAATTCTTCCATATAAGAAAGTTAGCAAGTTTGCTTTTCGTTTCAATAATACTAGGCCACTGTTTGAAAATGTTTCAGGCCGTCAAGCAATAGCTTTATATCCCTTGTCATTATAGCTTGTCGGCTTACCTTATACCCAGTTGCAGATTTTTTCTCCGTTTTAGTGCAATTTTGCAGCAATACTTTTTATTCTGAAAGAATATATGCAGGGTACAGTTACAATCAAATGCAAGCAAGCTTCCCAAGCATGTATGTAGAATGTTACGTTCAGTGCATGCAGAATTCTTCCATATAAGAAAGTATGCAAGTTTGCTTTTCGTTTCAATAATACTAGGCCACTGTTTGAAAATGTTTCAGGCCGTCAAGCAATAGCTTTATATCCCTTGTCATTATGCTTGTCGGCTTAACCTATACCCAGTTGCATATTTTGTTTCTCCGTTTTAGTGCAATTTTGCAGCAATACTTTCTTATTCTGAAAGAATATTATGCAGGGTACAGTTACTAATCAAATGCAAGCAAGCTTCCCAAGCATGTATCGTAGAATGTTACGTTCTAGTGGCATGCAGAATTCTTCCATATAAGAAAGTTATGCAAGTTGCTTTTCGTTTCAATAATACTAGGCCACTGTTTGAAATGTTTCAGGCCGTCAAGCAATAGCTTTTATATCCCTATGTCATTATAGTGTCGGCTTACCCTATACCCAGTTGCAGATTTTATTTCTCCGTTTTTAGTGCAATTTTGCAGCAATACTTTCTTATTCTGAAAGAATATATGAGGGTACAGTTACTAATCAAATGCAAGCAAGCTTCCAAGCATGTATGTAGAATGTTACGTTCTAGTGCATGCAGAATTCTTCCATATAAGAAAGTTATGCACTTTTCGTTTCAATAATACTAGGCCACTGTTTAAATGTTTCAGGCCGTCAAGCAATAGCTTTTATTCCCTATGTCATTATAGTTGTCGGCTTACCCTTATACCCAGTTGCAAGATTTTATTTCTCCGTTTTAGTGCAATTTTGCAGCAATACTTTCTTATTCTGAAAGAATATTATGAGGGTACAGTTACTAATCAAATGCAAGCAAGCTTCCCAAGCATGTATCGTAGAATGTTACGTTCTAGTGCATGCAGAATTCTTCCATATAAGAAAGTTATGCAAGTTTGTTTCGTTTCAATAATACTAGGCCACTGTTTGAAAATGTTTCAGGCCGTCAAGCAATAGCTTTATATCCCTATGTCATTATAGCTTGTCGGCTTACCTTATACCCAGTTGATTTTTTCTCCGTTTTTAGTGCAATTTTGCAGCAATACTTTCTTTTCTGAAAGAATATTAGCAGGGTACAGTTACTAATCAAATGCAAGCAAGCTTCCAAGCATGTATGTAGAATGTTACGTTCTAGTGCATGCAGTAATAAGAAAGTTATGCAAGTTTGCTTTCGTTTCAATAATACTAGGCCACTTTGAAATGTTTCAGGCCGTCAAGCAATAGCTTTTATATCCTATGTCATTATAGCTTGTCGGCTTACCCTTATACCCAGTTGCAGATTTTATTTCTCCGTTTTTAGTGCAATTTTGCAGCAATACTTTCTTATTCTGAAAGAATATTAGCAGGGTACAGTTACTAATCAAATGCAAGCAAGCTTCCAAGCATGTATGTGAGAATGTTACGTTCTAGTGCATGCAGAATTCTTCCATATAAGAAAGTTATGCACTTTCGTTTCAATAATACTAGGCCACTGTTTGAAAATTTTCAGGCCGTCAAGCAATAGCTTTTATATCCCTATGTCATTATAGTTTGTCGGCTTACCCTTATACCCAGTTGCAGATTTTATTTCTCCGTTTTTAGTGCAATTTTGCAGCAATACTTTCTTATTCTGAAAGAATATTATGTAGGGTACAGTTACTAATCAAATGCAAGCAAGCTTTCCAAGCATGTATGTAGAATTACGTTCTAGTGCATGCAGAATTCTTCCATATAAGAAAGTTATGCACTTTCGTTTCAATAATACTAGCCACTGTTTGAAAATGTTTCAGGCCGTCAAGCAATAGCTTTTATATCCCTTGTCATTATAGTTTGGGCTTACCCTTATACCCAGTTGCAATTTTTTTCTCCGTTTAGTGCAATTTTGCAGCAATACTTTCTTATTCTGAAAGAATATTATGTAGGGTACAGTTACTAATCAAATGCAAGCAAGCTTCCCAAGCATGTATTGTAGAATGTTACGTTCTAGTGCATGCAGAATTCTTCCATATAAGAAAGTTATGCAAGTTTGCTTTTCGTTTCAATAATACTAGACCACTGTTTGAAAATGTTTCAGGCCGTCAAGCAATAGCTTTTATATCCCTTTGTCATTATAGCTTGTCGGCTTACCCTTATACCCAGTTGCATATTTTGTTTCTCCGTTTTAGTGCAATTTTGCAGCAATACTTTCTTATTCTGAAAGAATATTATGCAGGGTACAGTTACTAATCAAATGCAATTAAATATAAGAAAAACGATGGACAGTGACCAATTCATTTTGTAATAACAAAAACAAAAAATTATACAGTTCGGTTTGATCATTTGATTTCTTTGATAAAATTTTCTCCATGCTTTCCCATCTTTCTTCTGCATCGATTCACATTTAATGAACAAACTCACCGCCTTTTTTACTTCTTCCTTGTGACCTAAAAAATACATGCAAAGACATGCCGGTACTAGTTTACTTTGGGTCCTATTTTTTGAGAAAATTTCCAGTTGTTTTGCTTTAAAGTCCTGCAAAAAAATGGACACAAAGAATAGACTAGTACCGGCACGCCGAGCGGAGATTCAAGATGGTACCACAAATAATACCTTTATTGGTTGCCATGACCAAAATGGGCGAAAGGTCCGTTTCAATGTATCGGTTGATAAGAGAAACATACAGGTCAAATTTGTTCACTTCGTCGACGGAAAGAACTCCGGAAATTATTTGCATCTTCTTTTTTTCTCGCCATTCCATCCATTATTCAGTTTTATCCGTTAAAATATTAACCACACTTGCTGAAGTTTAATCGTTATTCATTAAACAAGAGAATTGTATATAAAACTCTTTGTGAGTAAGAATTGGGGTAAGATAGTGAGATTTTGTCGGCACATGTTTAAAATTTGGTTTAGGGGTGTATTTTAATTCAATTTTGAAAATTTGTCGACGAATCGTTCTTTTTTGACTGTGTCGACGAATCGTCGCATCGACCAATCATCGCATCGACCAATCGTCGCGTCGACCAATCGTGGGTCAGCGCTTATTTTTGCTTCGGAGAAAAATTATAACCTGGATATTACAATTTCGAACTTTCTGCTTTTTAAATAGTATGTGAAATGATTTGATATAAAAAAAAAGTGATAATTGCGAGTTTAAATCAGGGATCGGATATGTCCTTTTTTTAAAGAAATGTCCTTTTTTGGAGGGGTCGAATCTTTTAAATCAAAAATGTCCTTTTTTAAAAGAAATGTCCTTTTTTCAGCCCACTGTTCATACTTTGTCCTTTTTTCTTACTGTGAGGTAAAAAAAGAAGAAAACAATACTTTTTTTAAATTTTTGAAGCGATTTCTTAGTATTTTTTCAAAATTCTTCCCGGCGGCGCCTGTCGGCACCGCCGGACACTCAATCCTTTTGAAATTTTTTCAAAAAAAGACCGAAAATTAACAATTTTTGGTAAAAATCTGTTAACAAATCGGCCATAAATTGTCAAAATTTCTCCCGGCGGCGCCTATCGGCACCACCGGACCCCCACTCGCATAGGATTTCTCAAGATTTATTTAAAAAACCCTCAAAAATTGGTCCTTTTTTGTCAAGATTTGTTACCAAAATAAACTCAAATTTCCAAATTTTCCCACGGCGGCGCCTATCGGCACCGCCTATTCTTCCTTTTTAAAATTAAAAATTAATGTCTCATTTCAAAGCCTGACCGCAAAAAATCTTGCTCCGAAATGTACGATTTGCTTATTTTCAGTCCCAAATTGCTCAAAATGATTATGGGTAATGAAAAATATGGTTTTTTGATATTGTTTACAATAGTTGCGCAATCATTTTCAAAAATGTCCTTTTTTTTTTACCCCAAAATCTTTCTTTTTAGTCTGCATGTCCTTTTTTTGAAAATTTTAAGATCCGATCCCTGGTTTAAATAGTGATTTTACCATAAAGAAAAATGAACAGAAAAGGAATAAATAAATGTGCAATCCAAAGTTAAAATGTGAAATTATTAAGCAAAAAAAAAATATTAATATTAAAAAAAGTCATAGTATCATTTATTTATTTTGACCCCAATTTGAATCCGTCCGAAATAAATGCTTTTTGAGGGGCCATCAGCGAAGATTTTGCGATGGAATGGCCTTCGACGGGGTCTGAAAATGCATTGGGAATTCTGCAGGGGGGAAGAGAGGTGCCAGGGTTTTTGCTTGGAAAAGATGCTACGTCGGGAGCAATAAGTCCCGCTCTGTCTCCCGTGGGATACAAACAGGGTGGCCTTTTTGCCCCCTTTCGGTGGCATTTGCCACCTTTTTGCCACCTTTTTTGGCATTTGCCACCTTTTGCCACCATTTTTTGAATTTTGTAAATTATTTAAATTTCTTTAACAAAACGCCTAAATTTTATGATTTATTCTTCGTTTTTTCAATTTTCTAACTAAAAATTTCAAAAAATGGAAATTTTTTAACACAATTATTATCTATGATTTTTATTCACTTTCTCAAAAAATTTCCCGGCGGCGCCTATCGGCACCGCCGGACAGCATTTACTTTGAATTTTTTAAAATTTAATTTTAAAAATTTGTAACTATTCTGAAAAATAGGCTCCCTAATCCTCAAAAATTAAACATTTTTGGGGCTTATTCTGTTAACAGATCTTAACAAAATTTTTCAAAATTTTTCTCGGCGGCGCCTATCGGCCCGGCCCGCTTAGCATAAATTTGAGCTAATTTTAATATCACCGCAGAAAAATAGGGCAAAAATGCAACCCAATTTTGATTTTTCCAGTGCTTATGATTTATTTATTTCCAACCCTGATTTGCTCCACCTGTTAGACGCAGTGAAAAAATATAACATTTGAAATTTATATGCATATTTGTACGATTTTGACGCTAAAAATTACGTGCCCCCTTTTTGCCACCATTTTTAATCCCGGCGCCACCATTTTGGGCTTTCGAGATAACCACCCTGGATACAAAGCTTTCCCCTCCGTCTCCCTCCCGGGGAAGAGGGTTTATTCGGTGCTAGGTCGTTTCGTAAATTCCGCCACTATGGGCGTTTCGTAAATCTGCCATATTTTGCAGATTTCCGAACATATTTGGTCATAACCTTGCTCAAAAGCTACCAAATTAAATAATCCTGACATGGTCCTTTAGCTATTGGATAGCTCTATTTATCTACTAAATTTCAAAAAATTTGATTAAGTTTTAAGAAAAATATAGCCAAAAATATTTTTATTTTTCATTCTCACAGTCCTAATTTTCTTAAAACTTAATCAAATTTTTTGAAATTTAGTAGATAAATAGAGCTATCCAGTAGCTATCGAACCATACCAAGATTATAAATTTTGGATGACTTTGAGCAAAGTTATGATTGATTATGTTCGAAAAACAAGTAAAAAATGGCGGATTTACGAAACGCCCATAGTGGCGGAATTTACGAAACGACCCAGCACGGTTTATTCACAGGGCATAAGACGCGTCAACGAACAGATTCCCGTGGGCAAAGGATACTCGAACAACTGAAAATTTAATAAACAAATTAACGAAGTATTGGATGTCTAATTATGCATTTGCTAATTGGATCATTAATTAATTGGTTGTTACCGTTTTCAGTGTCCGATGGCCATCCCATCCCGGTACGGGTCAGTTCCGTCCCGCCAGTTCTGTCCCAGCCGGTTCCGTCCCGCCAGTTCCGTCCCAATACATAAGGGGGCCTGTTCCGTCCCCATGGGTTTTTTTCATTAAATTACTTTTAAAATTAAATGAAACAAAAAAAATCGAACACGATGCTTGCTTGTATGCATAATAGACATTAAATACAAACATATCTCACCCGTAAATATTAAGATTCACAGAAAAAATCATTAAGTGCTAGGTAGCAACTAGGGTTTGCCGGGACCGGGATCCCGACCGGGACTGGTCCCGGAATCCCGGCTTTTTTGATCCTGGTCCGGTCCCGCCCCAAACCCCGGCGCTCAGCACCCGGACAATCCCGTACTCCGATTGTAACCACCCCGACGTCGAGGTTGCTACCCTACTTTTTTCTAGAGATAGGACCGGTCGACTTTTTTTTTTTGGATTTTTTCGACTTTTAACCGAAACCGAACGAACGAAAAAATTGAAAAACCGACTGACATTTTGAAAAAAGAGTTTATTTTCTTATTTCAAATGAGATTTAAAGACCTTAGTATTATAAAAATTTTTTAAAATTTAATTAGTAAAAATTAAAAAAATTTCAAGAAAAAGAGTAAATTTCAGATTATTTTTTTTTACAAGCATTCCCATGAATATTGAAAGAATCTAAAATCGACCATTTTTTGAGAAAATCAGTTAACAAACCGGCCAAAAATTTGCAAAATTTTCCCTACGACGCCTAACGGCACTACCGGACACCAGTCGATATATTCTCTCAAAATTAATTTCAAATTTTTAAAAACTCGTCTTTTTATGCAAGATTTCTTACCAAAACCGCTCAAATTTTCTTCATCGGCGCCTATCGGTACCGCCGCAACACCCTTGGTGAAAAACACATACTTCAAAAAACTAAACAATAAATTTCATAAAATTTCCGAAATAATAAATTTTTTGAAATTCAAAAATATTTCAATTTTTTTTTCAAAAAATTGCTAATAATTTTTTTCGGATTCTTCTAAGAAAAATCAAGAGTCCCGGCGTAATTTTGGCCGGCGAAATTTGTCCTGTTGACCTGTACCGCTTTTTTATACCTTTTAAGCTAAGAAATTTAGAATTTTTCAGGTTTTTTAAAAATTCGCGACAGCGGTATTTTTTCAAAGAAAAGACTAGAGGGTGAAATTTTCCTATTTTTTGGCTTAGCGTTGAATCCTGCGGCGCCGAATCGCAAGCGACGAACCGTGAGCGCCGGTTTGATGGTGCCCGGTTTTTTTCTGACCCCAATGACGACGCCTATCAGCATTGGCGACCCTGCCCTTTTTAATTTTTTAAAATGAAAAAATAAGCCGGAAAATACACAAATAAGAGCTTAGAAGTAAAAAAAAAGTTTTTTTTTGGTTTAAAAAAAAATGGCCCTATTTTTAAAAAAATTTCTCGGTCTCGGTTCTCGAGTCGAGAAATTTCTCGAGTTTTTATGGGTCTCGGTCTCGAGTCTCGGTGTCAAGTCTCGGTCTCGGTCTCGGGAAATTTTGGGTCTCGAGCAGCTCTACTGTTTACCTCAGATTTTATCAAAATTTATCACAAAAATTCTCCATAACTGATCTGCGGACACCATCAATTTGGCGCTCACGATTCGGAGCCAGAATTTTTAGGGCTTCGGAACTTTTTTCCTTGTGAACGAAAATTCCTAAATTCGGTAGCATTCGAAAGCATTAAGTGTTTAGAAGATATGAATAAGCTATTTCTAAGCGATCGACCAACTCTTAAAAAATTTACAACTTAACGAACGCAAAAAAGTCGGAAAAAGCGGAATTTTTGTTAATTTTTAAGCATACCTTTTTTATAAGGCTGTAATTTTTTTCTATTTTTGGAGGGCTAATAAAGACCATAAGCAGCATTCGATAGACACTAAGAATAAAAAATTTAGTTGTCTAAGAAAAAGTTATGGTGCCCGAAAGTTGGCTGGCGCCGAATCGTGAGCGCCGAGTTGTAGTGTACCCGCACAGTTGGGGTTTGAACCTGTGAGGAATAAATGTAAACCCAGAGCATAATCTCCACACCACAAACGCCGATGGTCCTGTTGTTTTATTTATTCAACCTTTAAAATTTCAAATCTTTGGCACGTCATAACTCGGCACTCAGATCCATTCGGCAAAAAAAAAATAACATTTTACTTAAGAACCTAGGGGTACTCCACCCCTACCCGGGTGTACTATAGTCTATCACCCACAAAAAAAACAAATAAATTTGATGCCATTCGTTCTCTCGTGACCCGTAAAGCTCAGGAAAAATACCCCTGAGGTGCGGAAATGAAAACGGTTTTTGAACCAGTTCAAAATTTTGTGAAAATCGCCTAAATTGGGTTCAAATGGTCACTTTCGAGTTATTTATAAGCAAACATTTAAAGCCTGTTACATTCACAAAGGAAACTGAGTTCGAATTGCCAACAGCAAATTCTGAAAAACATCCAAATTCCGATTCTTGACATCCTTGCGCCAAAGAAATTCGCAAAGGTGGTCGGCGAGGCTTTCTTTCGGCACTCCGCCACGTGAGAGACGCTTCCGGATCGGACCAAATTTCAAGGCGGACTTCTCCGCTTTCAACATCGACCATTCCAAGTATCCACGACCCCTCTACAACATTAGAGGGCGCGGAGCACCCGCCGATAACGAGCATGCGATGACGGAGCAAGTAGTGGGGCGCCCGAGTGAGCGGAGGGTTGCGAGCGCCTGGTTAATGTCGGGCCCGGGTCGAAGGAACGCCGACATTTGCGCCGCGGACATTTGCGCCGCAGACACTTGCGCCGCGACACTTGCGCCGCCCAGCCAAATCGACTTTTGCGCCGCAGACACTTGCGCCGCATTTTTTGTAAGGCAGACACTTGCGCCGCCCAGCAAAATCGACATTTGCGCCGCCCAAGAGGAGCAATTAACAAGAGGGGCCCAAGATAAAGGAAGATGCCCCCTTAACAACAGTCATCCCTCCAGTGGTGGTTGTGGTCTATCGGCTAAGACAGCGGATCCACGTTAGGGGCCCCGAGCGGCGGTTCAAATTGGGCCTTCCACCCCAATTTTTCGGCTGAATAATAGCGTCCAATCAAATAAACTTTCTAAAAGGTGGTTTTTTGAATCTAACCCCCAGTTTTTTTTGAAAACCCACCCCCTAGCTTTTTTTAAAAGCCTTACCCTCAGTTTTTTTGAAAACCCAACCTTTATTCTTAAAAATTTTTTTTTAAATTAAGGGGTTAGGTTTTTGGGTTCACCTTTTCAAGTGTTTTATTTTGTTTAAACGCGTAAATTTAATAATTTGTTGAAAAAAATAAAAATTCTTGGGCGGCGCAAGTGTCTGCTTCACAAAAAATGCGGCGCAAATGTCTGCGGCGCAAAAATCGCGGCGCAAGTGTCTGCGGCGCAAATGTCCGCGGCGCAAATGTCGCGCTACGGGGCCGAAGGCCCGACATCAGGCGCGAGCAATCCGGAGCGAGTGAGCGGCGCCCCACCTACTGGCCGCCGTAGTCGAGTGTGCGGTGTTTTGGCCAATTATCCCCTTGGTCGTCCCCTCCCACTCTTTCTCACGTCGACATCTGAAGGTCCTAATTCCTTGATTTGAGCGCAGACTCATCGGGTTGCAGCATCTTCGGCATTCGCGTTCGCGTGGAAGGAGACCGTTGGCTTTGCACCATTCTCGGCTCATGCCCCTCGTATCTTCACTTACTTGACCTTTCACCATAATATTTGAGCAAACAATTATGTTTTTTGTACAGTTAAAACATCGAAAGTGACCATTTGAACCCAATTTAGGCGATTTTCACAAAATTTTACCGTTTTCATTTCCGCACCTCAGGGGTATTTTTCCTGAGCTTTATGGGTCACTGAGAACGAATGGCATCAAATTTATTTGTTTTTTTTTTTGTGGGTGATAGACTATGGTGCTAGGTCGTTTGTTAAATTCCGCCACTATGGGCGTTTGTTAAATCCGCCATTTTCTACTGCTTTTTCGAATGTAATTTCCCATAACTTCGCTCAGAAGCAACCAAATTAAGCAATCTTTGTATCATCCGATAGCTATTTGTTAGCCCTATTAGTCTTCCAAATTTCATAAAAACTGTGAAAGTGAAAAATAAAAAAGTATTTGCCTATATTTTTCTTAAAACTTAATAAAATTTTTTGAAATTTGGAATATTCATAGAGCCAGTCAATAGCTATCGGAAGATTTTAAGATCATTTAATTTGGTCGTTTTTGAGCAAAGTTATGGCCAATTAGGTAAATACTCAACTCGTTTTTGGCCAACTCGTTTTTGTTACGACTCGTTTTTTACTCAACTCGTTTTTATTGTCTCACTCGTTTTTATTGTCCTTAACTCGTTTTTATTGTCTCAACTCGTTTTTCGGGTTGAAAAACCCTAAATCGAAGGGAAACGAAAGGGAAAAAATAAAAGCCGGCGGTTTTCGGGGTCGCTGATCACGAATATGGCATTAGTTTTTGCCAATTCCTAACCCCGGACCCCGAACTCGAACAAAAAGTCGAAAAATTTTAATTTTTTCTAAGTCGCTTTTATCCGTCAAAATTACTCTAATAGGCCAGATTCGACTTGGAATGATGTCATTTTGTTTTTTGGGTACCGAATTCGAACAAAAGTCGTGAACTCTATTTTCCATAAAAAAAAAATTTTTGTCCAAAAATCTACTTAAAGCCCATAAAAACAGATCATATAGCTTTGAACAGATATTCTCGAACATTTATTGTCGAAAAAGCGACTTAGAAAAAATTAAAATTTTTCGACTTTTTGTTCGAGTTCGGGGTCCGGGGTTAGGAATTGGCAAAAACTAATGCCATATTCGTCATCAGCGACCCCGAAAACCCCCGGCTTTTATTTTTTCCCTTTCGTTTCCCTTCGATTTAGGGTTTTTCAACCCGAAAAACGAGTTGGCCAAAAACGAGTTGAATGCCGTCCGCCAATTATGTTCAGAAAATCAGTAGAATATGGCGGATTTAACAAACGCCCATAGTGGCGGAAATATTTTTCGTCAAATATGATTTCACCATCGAGCGATTTGGCAAGATGTTATTTAACCTTAAATTAAAACAAATTTGTTTTCAAAAAATGCCATCCTTTAGGGTGTATTTTCCCCGTCCCCGACTCGGGGAATGGTGTCGGAGTACGGGGATGTGGGGAAGACTATGTCTGGGACGGGGAACTCCCCGAAAAAAGGCCAAAAATGTCGGGGTCGGGGTCGCAACCCTAGTTAGGAGATAAAAAGAATTATTTTGTCCAGTTAATCCAAAAAAATAGCAAATTGGGTTTTGCACTTTTTCTCTTTTTCATCATAACTTTTATGCAATTTTAATAAATTTTTGAAATTTTGGCAGACATAGAAAACACAAGCGTTATCGAAAGACTACATATAAGAATACTTATTTTGGCGCGCTAACGATTGGTCGATGCGACGATTAAAAGGCATTTTGTATTCCATTAGATTGACGAAATGATCCGAAATACGCTTGAGAATCTCCAAAAAAAAAAAACCGAAAACGCAAATATTTGATTGAAATACCCAGAGACGAAGAGAAGGAGGCATTCCAAATTCCCTCCCAATTTATAGCAACAAAAGGAAACGCAAAATGTAAAAAGGGAGGACGTCGTCGCCTTCAACGAATTGCTGCTCAAAACAACCGCTTCGAATCATAAGGAAGTTCGACCACTTACTCACGGACAAATAGAGGAATTAAATATAAGAAAAACGATGGACAGTGACCAATTCATTTTGTAATAACAAAAACAAAAAATTATACAGTTCGGTTTGATCATTTGATTTCTTTGATAAAATTTTCTCCATGCTTTCCCATCTTTCTTCTACATCGATTCACATTTAATGAACAAACTCATCGCCTTTTTTACTTCTTCCTTGTGACCTAAAAAATACATGCAAAGACATGCCGGTACTAGTTTACTTTGGGTCCTATTTTTTGAGAAAATTTCCAGTTGTTTTGCTTTAAAGTCCTGCAAAAAAATGGACACAAAGAATAGACTAGTACCGGCACGCCGAGCGGAGATTCAAGATGGTACCACAAATAATACCTTTATTGGTTGCCATGACCAAAATGGGCGAAAGGTCCGTTTCAATGTATCGGTTGATAAGAGAAACATACAGGTCAAAATTGTTCACTTCGTCGACGGAAAGAACTCCGGAAATTATTTGCATCTTCTTTTCTTCTCGCCATTCCATCCATTATTCAGTTTTATCCGTTAAAATATTAACCACACTTGCTGAAGTTTAATCGTTATTCATTAAACAAGAGAATTGTATATAAAACTCTTTGTGAGTAAGAATTGGGGTAAGATAGTGAGATTTTGTCGGCACATGTTTAAAATTTGGTTTAGGGGTGTATTTTAATTCAATTTTGAAAATTTGTCGACGAATCGTTCTTTTTTGACTGTGTCGACGAATCGTCGCATCGACCAATCATCGCATCGACCAATCGTCGCGTCGACCAATCGTGGGTCAGCGCTTATTTTTGCTTCGGAGAAAAATTATAACCTGGATATTACAATTTCGAACTTTCTGCTTTTTAAATAGTATGTGAAATGATTTGATATAAAAAAAAAGTGATAATTGCGAGTTTAAATCAGGGATCGGATATGTCCTTTTTTTAAAGAAATGTCCTTTTTTGGAGGGGTCGAATCTTTTAAATCAAAAATGTCCTTTTTTAAAAGAAATGTCCTTTTTTCAGCCCACTGTTCATACTTTGTCCTTTTTTCTTACTGTGAGGTAAAAAAAGAAGAAAACAATACTTTTTTTAAATTTTTGAAGCGATTTCTTAGTATTTTTTCAAAATTCTTCCCGGCGGCGCCTGTCGGCACCGCCGGACACTCAATCCTTTTGAAATTTTTTCAAAAAAAGACCGAAAATTAACAATTTTTGGTAAAAATCTGTTAACAAATCGGCCATAAATTGTCAAAATTTCTCCCGGCGGCGCCTATCGGCACCACCGGACCCCCACTCGCATAGGATTTCTCAAGATTTATTTAAAAAACCCTCAAAAATTGGTCCTTTTTTGTCAAGATTTGTTACCAAAATAAACTCAAATTTCCAAATTTTCCCACGGCGGCGCCTATCGGCACCGCCTATTCTTCCTTTTTAAAATTAAAAATTAATGTCTCATTTCAAAGCCTACCCGCAAAAAATCTTGCTCCGAAATGTACGATTTGCTTATTTTCAGTCCCAAATTGCTCAAAATGATTATGGGTAATGAAAAATATGGTTTTTTGATATTGTTTACAATAGTTGCGCAATCATTTTCAAAAATGTCCTTTTTTTTTTACCCCAAAATCTTTCTTTTTAGTCTGCATGTCCTTTTTTTGAAAATTTTAAGATCCGATCCCTGGTTTAAATAGTGATTTTACCATAAAGAAAAATGAACAGAAAAGGAATAAATAAATGTGCAATCCAAAGTTAAAATGTGAAATTATTAAGCAAAAAAAAAAATATTAATATTAAAAAAAGTCATAGTATCATTTATTTATTTTGACCCCAATTTGAATCCGTCCGAAATAAATGCTTTTTGAGGGGCCATCAGCGAAGATTTTGCGATGGAATGGCCTTCGACGGGGTCTGAAAATGCATTGGGAATTCTGCAGGGGGGAAGAGAGGTGCCAGGGTTTTTGCTTGGAAAAGATGCTACGTCGGGAGCAATAAGTCCCGCTCTGTCTCCCGTGGGATACAAACAGGGTGGCCTTTTTGCCCCCTTTCGGTGGCATTTGCCACCTTTTTGCCACCTTTTTTGGCATTTGCCACCTTTTGCCACCATTTTTTGAATTTTGTAAATTATTTAAATTTCTTTAACAAAACGCCTAAATTTTATGATTTATTCTTCGTTTTTTTCAATTTTCTAACTAAAAATTTCAAAAAATGGAAATTTTTTAACACAATTATTATCTATGATTTTTATTCACTTTCTCAAAAAATTTCCCGGCGGCGCCTATCGGCACCGCCGGACAGCATTTACTTTGAATTTTTTAAAATTTAATTTTAAAAATTTGTAACTATTCTGAAAAATAGGCTCCCTAATCCTCAAAAATTAAACATTTTTGGGGCTTATTCTGTTAACAGATCTTAACAAAATTTTTCAAAATTTTTCTCGGCGGCGCCTATCGGCCCGGCCCGCTTAGCATAAATTTGAGCTAATTTTAATATCACCGCAGAAAAATAGGGCAAAAATGCAACCCAATTTTGATTTTTCCAGTGCTTATGATTTATTTATTTCCAACCCTGATTTGCTCCACCTGTTAGACGCAGTGAAAAAATATAACATTTGAAATTTATATGCATATTTGTACGATTTTGACGCTAAAAATTACGTGCCCCCTTTTTGCCACCATTTTTAATCCCGGCGCCACCATTTTGGGCTTTCGAGATAACCACCCTGGATACAAAGCTTTCCCCTCCGTCTCCCTCCCGGGGAAGAGGGTTTATTCGGTGCTAGGTCGTTTCGTAAATTCCGCCACTATGGGCGTTTCGTAAATCTGCCATATTTTGCAGATTTCCGAACATATTTGGTCATAACCTTGCTCAAAAGCTACCAAATTAAATAATCCTGACATGGTCCTTTAGCTATTGGATAGCTCTATTTATCTACTAAATTTCAAAAAATTTGATTAAGTTTTAAGAAAAATATAGCCAAAAATATTTTTATTTTTCATTCTCACAGTCCTAATTTTCTTAAAACTTAATCAAATTTTTTGAAATTTAGTAGATAAATAGAGCTATCCAGTAGCTATCGAACCATACCAAGATTATAAATTTTGGATGACTTTGAGCAAAGTTATGATTGATTATGTTCGAAAAACAAGTAAAAATGGCGGATTTACGAAACGCCCATAGTGGCGGAATTTACGAAACGACCCAGCACGGTTTATTCACAGGGCATAAGACGCGTCAACGAACAGATTCCCGTGGGCAAAGGATACTCGAACAACTGAAAATTTAATAAACAAATTAACGAAGTATTGGATGTCTAATTATGCATTTGCTAATTGGATCATTAATTAATTGGTTGTTACCGTTTTCAGTGTCCGATGGCCATCCCATCCCGGTACGGGTCAGTTCCGTCCCGCCAGTTCTGCTCGGCCTCAGCATATTCAGTGAGGCACCTACCCCGTAAGAAATTTTTTAGAGTAAAAACAAGCGATATTCAGATCGAGTAAAGTCTGGGGAACTAGACAGGTGGGGTAACACTTTCCAATTCAAAGCGTCCGAGATGTTGTGGGTGGTCAAAAAATAGTGGTCTGTAACATTTCTTTGGGGGAAAGTAGGGGCCAGACAAATGGGCCCATCTCACGTTGACCAAAAATGCACTTTTTCTGGGTGTGTTGGGACGGTAGGCCAAAATCGGGTCTTAATCTTTCTTGCGCCAAACATTTTTGGGTGGCCTGCCGCCATAACATGTCTGGCTTTCACCACATGTCACATTTCGTCTGAGCTCATAGCTTCTTCGTTATGTGGTAAAGGCAAAAAGTATCCAACTGCTTCTTCAACCTGCTGGTCAGGGGGCATTTGTCCCCAGCAGTCGGTCTTCCAGAGCCTTGCCATTTCTGTCTGCACTGATCTTCTGGATTCTGTTTTTTGCTGTCGAATAAAGGATAACCGGCCCCCAATAGATCAGTCATATTTCAGACTGCCTGCGCTGATTGGATGTGTAAATGGGGGTCCATTTTTTCTTTAAGACCTGTCATTATTTAGGCTATAACTTTTGATATAAGAGAGTAAGATGATAAATTTTGGTGTCAAAATGACGAGAGCATACTAATGAACAAAATTATGTAGAAAGAAATACTCATTAACAAAGGGAGTTCTCAGGTGTCCGTGGAATTTCGGAATGAAAATTGGTGAGTGGTAGAGGGAGTTACTATAGTCTATCGTGCTGGGTCGTTTGTTAAATTCCGCCACTATGGGCGTTTGTCAAATCCGCCATATTCTACTGATTTTCTGAACAGAATTGGCCATAACTTTGCTCAAAAACGACCAAATTAAATGATCTTAAAATCTTCCGATAGCTATTGACTGGCTCTATGAATATTCCAAATTTCAAAAAATTTTATTAAGTTTTAAGAAAAATATAGGCAAATACTTTTTTATTTTTCACTTTCACAGTTTTTATGAAATTTGGAAGACTAATAGGGCTAACAAATAGCTATCGGATGATACAAAGATTGCTTAATTTGGTTGCTTCTGAGCGAAGTTATGGGAAATTACATTCGAAAAAGCAGTAGAAAATGGCGGATTTAACAAACGCCCATAGTGGCGGAATTTAACAAACGACCCAGCACGATAGACTATAGTAACTCCCTCTACCACTCACCAATTTTCATTCCGAAATTCCACGGACACCTGAGAACTCCCTTTGTTAATGAGTATTTCTTTCTACATAATTTTGTTCATTAGTATGCTCTCGTCATTTTGACACCAAAATTTATCATCTTACTCTCTTATATCAAAAGTTATAGCCTAAATAATGACAGGTCTTAAAGAAAAAATGGACCCCCATTTACACATCCAATCAGCGCAGGCAGTCTGAAATATGACTGATCTATTGGGGGCCGGTTATCCTTTATTCGACAGCAAAAAACAGAATCCAGAAGATCAGTGCAGACAGAAATGGCAAGGCTCTGGAAGACCGACTGCTGGGGACAAATGCCCCCTGACCAGCAGGTTGAAGAAGCAGTTGGATACTTTTTGCCTTTACCACATAACGAAGAAGCTATGAGCTCAGACGAAATGTGACATGTGGTGAAAGCCAGACATGTTATGGCGGCAGGCCACCCAAAAATGTTTGGCGCAAGAAAGATTAAGACCCGATTTTGGCCTACCGTCCCAACACACCCAGAAAAAGTGCATTTTTGGTCAACGTGAGATGGGCCCATTTGTCTGGCCCCTACTTTCCCCCAAAGAAATGTTACAGACCACTATTTTTTGACCACCCACAACATCTCGGACGCTTTGAATTGGAAAGTGTTACCCCACCTGTCTAGTTCCCCAGACTTTACTCGATCTGAATATCGCTTGTTTTTACTCTAAAAAATTTCTTACGGGGTAGGTGCCTCACTGAATATGCTGAGGCCGAGGAAACAGTGGGGTAGTACCTCACCTCAAAGATCGGCCTAAACTTTTTCTGTAAAGGGATTCGCACTTTTTTTTCTCGTTGTCTGAAGGTCGAAAACATAGGGAATCTATTTTAGTGAATTGAATTCATTACTCCTGTCATAAATTTTTTTTTTTTAATTTTGTTAATAACTTTTTTTATATATAAAAAGAGTCATTTTTTATGTTACGACTAGAGACCGGACAAAAGGGTCGGTCGGTCGGTTTCGGTTTAAAACCGAAAAAAACCGAAAAAGCTGAAAAATTCTCGGTCGGTCGAAAAACCGAAACCGAAAAAAACCGAAAAAAAAAATCTCGGTTTTTCGGTTTTTCGGTTTTTTTTAATTTTGTCTTTTTTTTCTAAGTTCGAAATAAACCATTTTTATTAAAAGTAAATGATCAATCAATACTTATAATTACTTTTTGAAAGATTTCGATCAAAAATATCAGCATTTTCTTTATTTGAGCCAAGGATCCTTATTTTTTACTTAGACACACCGACTCAGTTTTGGGCCCCTGTACCAGAAAAGATGTGCGTCTATGGCTCAGTGGTCCGTAGGACAGTCACCAAAAAGGTTTATCGGGTTCGAGTCCTGTGCACGTTTCGCCTACATTTTTGTAATTTAAACAAAGAAATAAAAGGGAAATAACCAAAAAACATTACGAAAATTTGGTTTGAATTTTTACATTTTATTGGTCGTTCATACGAAAAAAATGTTAATCAATGATCAGCCAACGACATCAATCTCAGCGTCTTCATCACTGTCCTCGTTCATTTTTTCCGCCGCGTCGTGCTCCCGTCTTTCGAGCTCCTTCTTAATTCGGAGCAAATTTAACCTTTTAAGCCCTTTCCCTGACTCACTAATTTCATTGCATCGAGTTTGCCTGTGTCCAGCAGCCAATTGGACACAAAATGATGCTCTAACTGCTGACGCATTTGCTCTTTTTCCGGCATTGTCTTCCATAATTGTTCTAAGCGACGCCACACGGAATGCAACGCCTCGTCCCCTGGAATTAAATTTGAAATTTCTACATAAAAACTTCCTCCCAGCCTTGTTCGTCCAAGAGTCCCAAAAACCGATGTTGACGGGAAAATTGGACAAAGTGATGAAGCAACAAATGAGTTTTTGTTTTTTGTGAAAGTAAGGTGCGCATCCGAGTCTGGTCATTGAGAAACTGCTTGAACTGTTCAATTTTCATTTCCAATTCGTCCAAGTCACGAGGAGACAATGGCTGGGCCTTAAAATTAACCACTAATAAAGACAAAAATGGAAAAAACTTTAGTGAAAATTTGAATTTGCCCCAAATGTGCCAATGTTTTGCAAATTATTTTTGGCCATTCCGTTGAGAAAAGAGCTTCCATTTGGTCGGCATGGACGAGGATTTTGCGAATGCTATTCCCCGTCATGTCTTTTTTTCTGAGGTCACCGCCTAAGAACCTGTGAAAAAAAGGAAAATCCAAAGAATATTTTTATTTTTTTGTTCACCATTTGACATTTCGGCCTCCAATTTCATCTAACCGACAAATTTGGGTCCAAAGCGTGCCGCAAAATTTGTTCATGTTTTGCCGAGTGTCTTTTGCAGGAAACGCGGCTGCGATGAAATTGTTTGATGGCGAATTAGCACGAAGAGCATGCGTCAATGAAATTGTTATTTTCGTAAATCCTTGTCCGTAGTCTCCACTAATTTTCAGAGGCAATTCATTAGTGTTGAAAGTGATAAGATTGTCCTTTGCGGCGTCCAGTCTAAAGCGCAAGGCAGCGGCTATGTCATTGCAATAGAACGCCGGTCCATTTGGCGTCTCAATGGTCTCGTACCGAAGAACGGCACAAATTTGTCGCTTTATTTGGACCACCCAAAATAAATGATTGTAAACAATTTTTCACAAAATTCTGACCTTTTTCAACGGCAGAAAACTGTCAAAGTTTATGCCAATAAGTCGCAGAGTGGCCTTGATTCGTTTGTATGCCTTTTGTGTCCCAAGCTGGGTGAGCAGAAGCAATCCATCTTCATCGTCCATCGCCCTCCTCAGCCGCTTTTCATCCCTCTTTTTGGGTGTGTAGTGCGCGAATTTGTGCCGTACCTCTCGGTGGGTCCGATCCAGCGACGCTCGACTCGCGGAGCGCGAGCGATCCCGATCGATGACCTCCGCAATTTGCTCGGCTAGGCATTGCCTGGCACTGCGTCGCAGATCGTCGAGCCTTTTCATCGGTCGTCCTCTGTTTGGAGTTGCTTAAAATGAAAAAGAAACAAATTTGTAAAAGAAAAAACGAGGTGGGATTTCAATTTGGTCCACTTTTGTTGGTTGTGGCCAATGCTGCTGATGTCATCGGCTCTTCTCCGGCTCCTTGGGTTTCTTTTTGCTCAGTGTTCTGTTGGTCTGAAATTTGATAGAAAAATTAGTTGAAATTATGAATAATCGTTTAAAAATTTCACTTTTCTTCGCCCACCGGGCTTGAGATGCACGCTGGGCATGCGAATGACGCTCTTCCCGCTTTTCCTCTCGCTTCACCGTCGATTTTTTTGCAGTTATTTTACGGCGCAAATTCTTTCTTGCCATCACTAATTAAATAAAAGCACTGGAAGAATAAAAGTTGGAAAAAATTACAATGCAATGTAAATCTTAGAATTTTTAATGTTAAAATTGCTCTAAATATTGTTTTCTTTCGATGGTGAAAGTTTGATTATGGAATTGAGCATGCATCAAAAGTTATGAGCATAGAAGTGTAGGATGTTTTTCTCCAAATAAAAATGAATAGACAGTGCGCCAAACTAAGAGGGTGTTAGAGAAAAAGGGGAAATTTGTCTAGCGTCTCGCACTCTCTATTTATTGGTACACATCTCGTTTTTTGAGTCGGTGTGTAGAGGTAAAAAATTAGGAAAATATTAGTATTTTTACAATTTTATTTATTATTTTTAAAATTCCCGGCGGCGCCTGTAGGCACAGCCGGATATTCAATCCTTTTGAAAATTTTCGAAAAGGACACAAAGTCCAAATAAGAAATGGTTTGAAAATGCTGTTTAACAGTTAACATTGCATTTTATTCAATTTAATCAAGTATTAATTCCATGTTTCTGCGCCAACTATTATTCTGAGCAATTCGGCTTTGTAATGAGAAATTAAATTTTTAATTCCGAAAAAGGAAGGGTTAGCTGCCGATAGGCGCCGCTGGGGAAAATTTTCAAATTTGAGTGTCTTTTCGTAACAAATCTTGCACAAAAAAAAATTGAGTATTTTTTTAGAAAATTTTTAGAAAGCTTACGCGCATGGGGGTTTGGTGGTGCCGATAGGCACCACCGGGAAAATTTTTAAATTTTGGGCGTTTTGGTAACTGGTTTTCACCAAATTTTTTGGCATTATTTTAAAAAATTCCAAAAGGATTGAATTTCCGGCGGTGCCGACAGGCGCCGCCGGGAAAAAATTGGAAAATATTAAAGAAATTTGCTACAAAAATTGTTAAAAAAATACAAATTCCTTCTTCGGTTTTTCATAAAAGTCGGTCGGTTTCTTCGGTTTTTTGAATGTTTCGGTCGGTCGGTTTCGGCTAAAAACCGAAAAAAACCGAAACCGAAAAAAACCGAAAAAGCTGAAATTTTCTCGGTCGGTTTTTTTCGGTCAAAAACCGAAACCGAAAATCGAAAAAAACCGAAAAAAACCGACCGATCCGATCTCTAGTTACGACCTAGTAATTGACCATTAAATTTTAAATATTGCGCGGTGGTTAATGGTGCCCAGGGCCAGAACAACCACCGACCACAAAAACATTCTAAACAATTAGTTACAATAATTAATTAATGAGGGCCAATTATTATAAATGGACCGAAATAATTTATAATATTTAAAAAGCATTTATAATTTAAATAACATTTTTAAATTGGAAAAGTGCCGGCGCACGTCGTTCCGAATTCATTGGTGGAAAATTGGGCAGGGGACAAAGGTGAGGAAGGGAGAACAGTTCGCAAGTGCTCAGTGCGCCTCGTTTAAGTGAATCTTTTAAAGAAATAAAATAAAATAAACACATATGTATTATGTATGCAATAAAAAGGGGTAATTTTTTCAACAAAGGGGGGGGGGGCGGAGGTGGTGCCGATCAGGGTTGCCGCGGGTCGTGAAAAAACTCGGGTCGGGTTTCGGGTCGGGTCGGCCAAAAAAAGTTCGGGTCAGGTTTCGGGTCGGGAAAAAGACAGGGTATCGGGTTTCGGGTCAAAAAATTTTAATTGAAAAATAAATAAAAAAAAAGTCGCTGATCGCGAATCGCGGATTACAAATCCCGCAGTCGAGGATCGCGAATTTTAAATTAATCAAATCAATAGTGGGGGGGGGGGGGGGGCGGTGGTGCCTATCGGTGCCACCAGGGGAATGTTTTAGAATTTGGGAGAATTTTACTCAAAAGGTTTTTCAATTGGAAAAAAGCATTTTTTAATGTTGAAAAACCAAATGTTATAATGTGTGGGCTGGTGGTGCCAAGGCGCCGCCGTGAAAATTTTGAATGAAATTTGTTATAGATTTTCCTTAAAATTTCAATTCTTTGGGTCTAATTTTGAAAAAATCAATTGAGTGGCCGGCGATACTGTAAGGCGCCGTCTTAAAAAAAAAGAATCTCATGAATTTTATTAAAGAAAAATGGTTCAAATTCCATAAATTCACAATTTTCTTTACAAACCTGCAAATTGGGTTCGGAATTTTGACCAAAAAAGCTTCGAAAATCTCGGAAAGCGAAATTCCTAGGTGCTATGCCGAAGTGAAAAAAGTATCGATGTATGGGTTTTCGAGGAAGGGGGTCATTTCAGTACGGAGAAAATGATTTTATTAATTAGATTTAATCATTTTAATACGATTAATTAAATGTAATATTTATAATTTTAAATATTTATTATTATTATTCGTTAAAAAAATTCTTTAAAGAAATATATCCATAATTAAATTTAATCCATTAAATCAATCGCACTTTTTATAAACGTATGCCTAAAACATATTTTTCCATTATTTTTCCCGAAATAAATTTTTATTCATTTGTATTCTTATAGGAATTTAGAATGAAGATAATATTTGCTATTATAAACGATTGTGAGTGGAAATCGATCATAGAATTATTTTTTTTGTCTCTAACAAAATTTGTATTGAAGATATAATTTTTTGATGCAACTAAAGAAACAACATCTATAAAAAAATATACTATTAGTTTCATAAAAAATATAATTTAAATTTAATTATTATCTTTAAATTAATTGATTAAATAACAAATTTATTTATTAAAGTCTTTTTAAAATGATTAAATCTAATTAATAAAATCATTTTCTCCGTACTGAAATGACCCCCTTCCTCGAAAACCCATACATCGATACTTTTTTCACTTCGGCATAGCACCCAAAACTGCACACAACGAAAGCATTGCGCACTTTGCTCATTTTGTGGGCTCTTTAGCTATTGCTTATCAATTTAAATTGAATTGTAATGACTGATCAAATGCTCTTTTTGGGCCAATTTATACCCAAAAATCCGCAAAAATATAGGGCAATTTTTGTTTGTTTTTGTTTTCGGATATGTTCTTACCTTCTCTTTAACGTTTCTTTCGTCCAAATGCACACAAAAATGTTTCAACTAAATAATTAATAATAGGGTTAGTCGGGACCGGGGCGGGGATTCCCCGGTTTTTTAGGTCCCGGTCCCCGGTCCCGGTTTTCAGAAAAAGTAAAGTCCCGGTCCCGAAACTTGAGTCCCGGCGGGACCGGGGCCAACCGGGACCAAATAAGCACTGGTAAGAATGGGGTTCTGAGTCAGAAATTGTTGAGAAAAATTGGAGAAAAGGGATTCGAATCCCTCTCACTGCAGGTATTTTAAACGTTTTTTTTTTTAATTTTTGAATTTAAAAATCATGAGAGTAAAATGATACCCAAACCAGTTATAATTAATAATAAAATTTTTTAGATAATTTTCTTTATAAATTTCTTTTATTTATCAAAAAAAGTTCTTGGCGGCGCCTGTCGGCACCGCCAACCCCCCCCCCCAAACTTTTTCTCCAAATTTATTTCTAAAATCCACAAATAAGCCATTTTTGGTTTAAGATTTGCTACCAAAATAATTCTAATTTTTAAAAATTTTACCGGCGGCGTTTATCTACATCGCCGTACACTTTTTAGCTTAATTGTCTCGAAACAAATTTTCAAAGGACTAGTATTTGGTACAAAATTTGTTACCATAACACTCAGATTTTCAAAATTTTCCCGTTGGCGCCTGTCGGCACTGCCGCTCATTCGAAAGGGGTCAGTTCCGTCTGAGCCTACTTTAGAACATCATAACTTTTTTCTAACTCGATCAAATTTTTCAAATTTAGTATCATTCGAAAGCTCTTCAAGAGCTCTATTATTCCGCGAAAAATCTAAAAAATTAACTCAACAGCAAAAAAGCAATTAATAAAAATTGCTCAAAAACCTGACTTTTTTGCAATTTTCGAGTTGTTACTTTTTTGTCTGTTGATCAATTGCTTAGCGATTGCTTATCAATATCTTCTAAACATATAGAGCTTTCGAATGATAACAAATTTGAAAAATTTGATCAAGTTTGAAAAAAGTTATGATGTTCTAAAGTTGCCTCAGACGGAACTGGCCAGACGGAACTGACCCCTACCGCGCTCATTCGCTTCGGGCTTCTGAAAATCGATCAAAAAAATTTAGAATTTTCTGTCAAAATTTGCTATTACATTGATCAGTTTTACTGATTTTTTGCTATTGGAGTAATTTTTTCAAAAAAATAAAAAAGGAAAGTGGAAACATTTAAAATGAAGCATCAAAATAATTAAAAGTGATTGAAGATATTTTGTGAATTCAAATGAAAATTACTGAAAAAATTTTACGTTTTCAAACAAAAAAAATTTAATTGGAAAAGCTCCGGTCGAAAATCGAGGGCCCCAGTCCCGAATTTCCTGGGCCGGAAAGCCCCGGTCCCGACCAACCCTAATTAATAACATTTTATTTTGCTATTAAACAAACTTTAATTTCGTCGAAAAAAAGTCAAATAAAATGCTATGAAAACGGTGCCCCGACATTTGCGGTCCTGCCATTTGCGGTCGAAACAGGTCAACTGCGTCCCGCCAACTGCGTCCCGAGCCAACTGCGTCCCGAGCCAACTGCGTCCCGGCCAACTGCGTCCCGCCAACTGCGTCCCAATACAAAAGGGGCCAACTCCGTCCCAAATTTTTATAGGTTCAAAAATGGAAAGAAATTCACCAAATAAAATTTTTTTTCACGAAATTGATTTTAAATTGCAATAATAAAAAAAATATATCCTATTTTATGTTATAAAAACCAGTGGAATTTGTACATAAAAAAAGTTAAAAAAATTGCGTAATATGTCTGAATTAAGTACAAAAACCTTCAAATATTTTTAAAATATATTAAAAAAATTTATTAACTATTTTTAAGTGACAAAAAATAATAATTTTCATTGTTGCAGTTACAAATCAGTCAAGGAGATCCAATTTGCCATAGAAAATTATTTTGGAAGGGGGGAGTTTTGGCGCTAATGTTAAAATTACTAGGGTTGCACGGTCCGGGTACCCGACCGGGTCCAGGCCCGAACGCGGCATTTCTGGACCCGGTGATACGCGGACCCGATTTCGCCGAAAACCCAAACCCATGCAAACCTAAAAATTACCCTTTGGAAAAAAATATTATAGGGTACTTACTCCCTTTTCATCTTTTTTTGACCAATTTTTTCTTATGAAATTTCAAAAAAGTTTGGGACGGAGTTGGCCTCTTTTGTGTTGGGACGCAGTTAGCGGGACGCAGTTGGGCAGTTGGCCGGGACGCAGTTGGCGGGACGCAGTTGACCCGTACCGATTTGCGGTCCCGATATTTGCGGCCCCGACATTTGCGGCCACAGCCAAAAGCCGACATTTGCGGCCCGACTTTTGCGTCCTGACATTTGCGGTCCCCGACTTTTGCGGTCCATTTCTTAAGGGCCATTTCCCGACATTTGCGGCCTCAGCCAAAAACCGACTTTTGCGGCCCGATTTTTGCGGTTCTGACTAAATAATAGCTTTTTTTTAATATAACAAAAATCAAGTAATATGGACACAAAAAAGTTTACAAGTCGATGCCGATCCTGTTGATGTATGCTCTAATTAATGAAAAATTCAGGAATTGTTCTTGTGCTGATCAAAAATAGTAAAAACATAAACAGAGAAGGATACCGATTTAAAAAATCTAGTCTTAACAAATAATATCCTTAATTTTTGTTATTTTGTTTTTGAAATAAGCCCTTATTTGGTTGGAGCCGCAAATGTCGGGCCGCAAAAGTCGGTTTTTGGCTGAGGCCGCAAATGTCTGGGCCGCAAATGTCGGGCGCAAAAATCGGTTTTTGTCTGTGGCCGCAAAAGTCGGGGCCGCGAATGTCGAGGCCGCAAATGGCAGGGCCGCAAATATCGGGACACGATGAAAACATAATGAAAGTAAAATTTTTATCATTTGCTTTTGATTTCAGTTGTTGGCCCGAAGGCCAAACCCACAAAATTGGCATACATTCCCTTTCCCCCGCCCCTCAGTTCAAAAGAGAATACATATTTTTAGGTTAAATCATTAATTAACTTAAAACACCGAAATGTCATCATAAAATATGAACAAAACCCAAAGGATTTCGACTTTAACACAACACATGAGCCAAGAAAAAAGACGCGATGACGACGTGCAGCCGGGTTTTGTGTAATGTGTATACAAACACATTCGAAAGAAAAGTTGGACACGCGGAAAAAACAGAGGGAAGTATAGTCAAAGGTAACGAAGGCGAAGACACCTGGCGACGGCGGAGATAAAAAGACTTTCGAATTAGAAAAAAAGATGAATTATCAATAGCAACTAATTTAACTTCTAAGAATCAATTTTTTTTTTGTCCCACACTTAATTGGACTGCGCCCTGCGGTCCGAGTCAATAAATTGACGAGAAAATTCCGGGAAAAGAAAGTATTGAGTGTAAATTTTTTTAAATAAATGCATTTTTAAATGCAATAGCCAAAGCTTTAAGGAACATTTTTATACAAAATGTGTGAGATCGCAAAACAATAATACTTAAGACAAATATTCGTACATATCGCGGTCCTCTTCTGATCGCTTCAAAATTTCTCTCTCGATGAGCGCCTCGATACACTTCTTGATAATCGTCACCTTAAGACATTTCGTGATTTATTAAATTCTGACAATTTTAGGCCTTCCCCCCACCCACTTTTGGCTGGAAACGCGTTGTCAATTGGTTGAGCACCTCTCCAACCAACTCCTGATGCTTCAATGTTTTGCGCATTTTCATAATCCGGACGATTGCCGCCTTAACGAATAAAAACCCATTAATTTCTTTTGTTAATGACGAAAGCCAATTCTCCTTCATTTTATGAATCCCAATCAAGTGTTAATGAGTTAGTATTAATTGGCAGTTCAATCGCATTTGACGGCCGGACTCATAAATCAGACTTTGTGAATATAAATATTCCCGTCTGTTCCTCTCCTCACCTGGATGACCAACTTCCGGTCCTCGTCCACCGTCTTCTGCACATCCTCACTCTCCTTCTTAGTCTTCTTGGCAGAGAACATGGCACGGACCAAATTCACCTTCAACTTGCGGCTAAAATGACAAAAAACAAATGAATTTTTCGCATTTTAAAAAATGATTCGAGCGAATCCAATAAAAAAAAATAATTGCAGAAAACTCACTTTTGAAAGTCCGGGTTGAATGTCAACTTTTGTTGATCATTGTTGGCGGTTGTCTCGTCCAGCGCGCATCCATCGGAGTTGGTCAGCTTTAGCAAGTCGGTCTTGACAAGTGATTGGACAAAGGCGCAAAGTTGATCACGCGGAAAGTCGGCACCAAGCGCAACGTGCAGTTCGCCAAATGTGTACATGTCGCGGGTGTTGAACTGGAGCAGAATGGCAATTTGTTCAGTTTTGCACTGTAAAAGGAAGGAAAATATTGAAGAAAAATCAGATTTGAAAATAGGCTAATACTAAACAAAACTCACAGTAAAGGTGTATTTCATCGGAAAGGTGTCCGGCGTAGAAATGAGTTCACCGCGGCACATTTGCAAGGCCCAGGTCAGCTTACGTCCATTGAAACGGTTCGTGTAGTACTGTGTGTATGCTGCAAAAAAAATAATTAAATGCACTTCACAACTCAGTTTTTGAGACAGTTTTTGGTTCGAAAAATGGTTTTAATTGTACCGACACAAAAAAAAAACTCACAGTCGATGCATTCCCGTAAAGGGCGTGGGATTTTGAACTTTGTTGGGTGCTGCAGTGGCCACACATTTGACATGACGACAATGACGGAAAAGTCCACGTTGGATGTCTTTGGCTGCTGAAAACAGAATTGTTTTTTCGATAGTTAGTGTGAATTTTTCAAATTTCTTTATCTGCCTGTTTAAACTGCTCCAAATAGTCCCTGCTCAGTGCAACATCGGTCAACAATCGCTCCAACTTGGAGGTGTACTCAAAGCCGCATATGTGCTTCAGTTTGGCGATCATGCAGCGTTCCGACTCTTCGCTGGCCGACGTGTCGTACACGAGACGCTTGCACAAAGACGCGTGGAAGAATGCGCGAAACATGTCCTTGTCGTCGATGTATTTGAAGACGGTCATCTGTGGGAAAGAGCATGTTAATTATTATGTATACTTTAAAAAACAATGATTTTCGTCGAAATATATCAGTGCAAAAAACCCACCACTTGTTCTAGGTTCTCGTCCATCTTCTCGTCCTCCATGTTCCGTGCACTTTTGCGCAACAGCTGGTCACAATAGAGCACCAACAGATGCGGCGACTTTGATGCGCTTCGCGCCATCACTGTGATTTCGTTGTTGTTGATGAACTTTCGGAAAGCGCAATCCATCGCCTGACCAAAGCCATGGTCAGTCCTGAAAGCCTCGCTGACTAATTGGTTGTAAAGCTTATACCTGAAATGAAATGCAGAATGTTTCTAACCAAAATATAAGGCAACGGAACTAACTTTTTCAAAATGCAAGTGATGTACAGCTTGGGGTCATTGAACGCCTCACGCGCGATTTCCCGGATCGCTGCAGTGCCTTCTTGTTCGACATACTCCTCAAGAAGTTCTGGCAGCATATTTCCGCTGTTGGTTATAAACAGTTCGGACATGCGCGCAAAAGCGCGGTGCATGGCCTGGACAAAGCCACGGTCAGTCTTGAAGGCCTCGGTGACCAATTGGCTGTAAAGCTCATACCTTAAATGCGGAAAAATTTTCAAAATACCAGGCCAAAGAACTCACTTTTGCAAAATGTATGCAATGTACTGCATGGGATCATTTGGCGCCTCACGAGCGATTTGTCGGATCGTTGCAGTGCCTTCTCGTCCGACATACTCCTCAAGAATTTCTTTGAGCTTTCCCAGTCCATTGGTCACTCGAGAACAAAGCGTATACTTAAATGATAAAATCATAATGAATAGGAATAAAAATTGCTTTACCATCCTTCCAAGATGGTCATTCTGATGGCGCGCGAGCAAAGCCTAAAAAGAGGATTATAAACCGAGCAAGCCTTTTGTATTGCCTCAAAATTGTTGTGGAACAGCTCGAGATGCTGCTTAATCAACGAAGTGTCACATGCCTCCATCAGCGAGTCCATCGTCGTATTGTCCAAATAAATTTGGCACCGGTCGCGTTCTTCGCCAAGACGTTCCTCCACCTGCACAATTTTTTTTTTGTTTTGTTAACTTTGAGTTAAACGATAGACTGAGGCATAGACAGTGCTTTTTCCCAACCCACCTTGATCATATAGTCCGTCACATTGGAACTGTGCGACTGCAGGAATCTGTTCGACTCGGTTGTGTAAAAGTTACGCGTGTCCTGTTTCGGGAGGGGGGAGAAAATTAGACACCGAAAATTAATTACATCTCACGAAAATACCAGAAGAATAAGGGGGTTGGCAGATACCTCAAGAAAGCGCTGCTCGAAATAGTTGCGGTACACATGGTATTTGACGCTCGGACGATGCACCGCCAATTGCTGTTGTTGAGCGGCCGTTCCAGCGCCGTCGACGGTCGGCTCGTGTTCGTTGATGCCAAGTTCAACTGGACAAAATGAATAGTGTATCTATAAAACAGCGACCCAAAAAAGGCTCGGAATAAGTGATTTTTTTAGACCGAGTGTCACAAAAAAAGTGCCAAACTGTAAGAGGCGACCACTCCGTTGATCAGTCTGGTGGTGATCCGTTCTCCGTTTCGGTCCTTCTCGACAAGCGCAAGCGCGGCGGAAGTGATGTTGTGGTGAAGTTCGTCAAAGATAACCGATTTCCAGATAGAGACGGCCAACTGAAAAATGGCAAATAATTAAACAATGGGTCGAACTAGTTAATCAGTTAAGCGATGTCTTACATTGTACACCTCCAAAATGCCAGGACGGACTGCTTCGTCAATGTTATGTCTGATCCAATGCCGGTTCAGATATGAGAAAATGTAATTGACAACGGTGGAGGAGAACTGAAATTTAGTCCACTGCTGTGTGTAATAGTCCAACAATGAGTCGCCGTTAAGTCGCTGACATTCCTAAAGCAAAAAGTTGCAGATAAAAGCAAGCGAATTAGCAAAACCTTAAACACATTGGCAGTGTACTGCTCGATAAGATTACGCAAACGCATATACATCCTCGCTTCGTGTGGAAAATCATTTTGCTGGTTTGTACAATAGTTAAACACCAAACTGAAAAAAAGAGTCAAATGGCGAATAAATTATAAAAAAATTAATTAAGTCCACAAAATGGGTATCGGATTCGTCTGTAAATTATATTGTGTCCTATATAAAATTACGTGTAATATTCCATGTAACGCTGAGGTGCCATCTTTTCCTGTGTCCCATAAATGGATTCCAGGCCGGGCAGCAGATCGTTCCAAATTGTCTCGAATCTGGCAGCCATCGAAAATTAAATAGTTTTAACAAATTCTACCAGTATAGCTAAAATGGCTATAATATATCACTACTATCAAAAATAAAAGAGGAATTTTTTCAAATAACTACAAAGAGGGAGGGTAAAAAAAAATTCTAAGTAATGAACAAATCATCAGTAATTATAAGGAAAAACTTTTCAAGAGGTAAATCTTCAAAAAAAATCGTTGTCATTCATTTTCTTGGTAGCGGTCGGTTTAGCATGACCGTTTTAGTCAGCCCGTTTTAGCGTAGTTTTCTTGGAATTTGCTGCCTGAAAAAGTTTAGGTTAAAAATTTTTTTTTATCTCCGTCTAAAACGACTCTTACGCTAAAACGGCCCGACTAAAATGACCCGGTTAGTCATCATTTTCTCATCTCTTGTTATGCATTTCGAAAACATTCGTGTTAATACTCGACTCGTAACATTAATCCCAAAAACGATAATCTTGCCTCAACCCCAAACAGAAATCTCGACTCAATAGTTTCGACCAGCTTTGAAAGAACTTGACAGATAAAAAGAACAATAACAGAAACAAACGGTGGCCGATCATTTCGTCAGTGGTTCATTTGGGCAGTGATCATTTGGGCAGTGAAAATCTCAAAAATAATTAATAAATGATAAAAAAAATTGAGCCAAAAATTTCCAACGTAATTTTCTAAAAGCCTAATCCCCTAGTTTCAATCAAGCGGCTTTTAACTTTTTTTTCACGTGCTAAACCAACTAATTGAAGACATCTTTTTATTTTTAGTGCCAAATATCCTTAAAATGCATTTTTTATGAACAAGCCTCCTGTTAGTTTTTTCGTCGTATAAAATTCCAATTTAACATTCCCTCCCGAATTGGCACGGCACACAAACATTGCTGGGCGGAGATTTCAGCGCAATGTCATCTTTGTGTAGTCCAAACTCTTTGATTGGGTCCCACTTTTCGTGCAACTGCTGCTGTTTCTGTGGGCTTTGCTGTTGTTGCAGCTGAACATGTGGTTGGTTGATCAGCTGCTGTTGGGACTGATTGTGCTGCTGCGAATGGTGTGGGACACTAACCGTCGATGGATGGACCTTTTTAAAGGCGAATATGACTAAAATCTGCCCACGGATTTTCAAATTCGGTTGCACAGACATAAATTTTTAAATTGTTATTTTTTGGAGGAAATTTTGCCAAATTAATTTTGTGACGAATTTTTATTTTAGGCAATGTAGGGCAATTTTTGCTCTACAGAGAGTTGGCTAGTCTCCCTTCCTGTCCAACTTTGCTTAAATGAGCACGGCCCAATTAAAACAGAGGAATTATTCATACATTTTGTTGGAATGCTTGTGCCATGAACGGATTGCCAGCAGCAGAAGAGGGAGCAGCAGCAGAAGTCGTGCCAATGCCAACATTTGCGGCACCACCACTGCCAATGGTCTGCTGAAGTTGGGGCTGATGTTGTTGCGGTTGTACAACTGCAACTTGTCGTTGTTGCTGTTGTTGGAGGTGGTGGTACTGCTGCTGCTGCTGGTGTTGTTGCTGTTGCTGGGCAAGCAGTGCGGCTTGTTGCAAATATTGCTGGTGCTGCTGCACAACCAGCGAAGCAGCGGCCAAACCCGCGCTGCTGTTGCCACTCGGATTGACCACCATCGGCGACGCGGCAGCTACAGTTGTGCCGTAATGTTGGGCCAATTGTTGCTGTTGGTGTTGAACCAACAGTTGGGACGACGAGTGCTGCGGTTGGTGCAGCATGGCAAGCGACGAGGAGGAGGAGGGCACCAGCGACGACGACGGCTGGGCGGCCATCGACTAATGGAAGAAGTTTTGGAGAAAGGCACTATCGGTGGCACAAAAAAAAATTGATTTCCAAAAATAACTATCTACTCTAAAAAATGCTTGTGGGTCCGTTTTTGTCCAATACCTCGTTAAATTGAATAAATTTATTCCTTTAGGCACTTTTATATAATTTTACATATTTTGAGAGCATCGCTTTCCCTAAGGCATATTTTTGCCAATTTTGGCTTTGTCATAGTTAAAATTCCATTTGCTTTCCCCAAAAACCTGAAAAAATGGTGACAGTGTCGGAGGTTGTTGTTGTTGTTGTTGGACCCCAATTTGGGAGTAATACTGTTGCCAAACCTCGTACTGTTGTTGTGGCGTAAACTGAGCCAAGAAAACTTTTCCAAAATATTTTATTTCCTTTTTTTTTGTTATTTTCCCCATTTCCCATCACTAAATACACACATTGCTCATTTGTTGGGCAGCAGCAGCGGCAACAGTGGCAGCGCCAAGAAATTGCTGATGCTGCTGTTGTTGTGGCTGACCAACAACTTGTTGTTGTGGTTGTTGCTGCTGCTGTTGTTGTGGCGGATAACCAGCGGCACCGCCAGCGTTAATGCCGGCGCCATAAACTGGGTTCATTTTTGGATTTAAAAGTTCAAAATTTGTGTCAATTTTAATCACTTTGATGAGGGTGTGACATTGGAATGCCGTAGGCAATGGTGAAATTTCCGAAAGGGTTTTTGTTCGTTTAGCAGAGCACCACGAGAAATAAGGAGGCTTGCTCTCTCTCTCTCTCTTTCTGTCTTCCTTTGTGTTTTCGCTCTCTCTGTATTTGGAACAATTGATTGAATAGAAACAAATGGGCGGGGGAGGGGGCGGGGTTTGAAATGTCAGTGTGCCAAAATGAAGACGTAAAACTTGGAATATATTCTTGTTCAGTTTGGCTATAGGACATTTCGCCACCTAAGCCAAAATCGGACGTTTCGCCACCTAAGCATAAATAGGACGTTTCGCCACCCAGACATTTCGCCACCCAAGCCAAAAAGGGACATTTCGCCACCTAAGCCAAAATTAAAGTTTTAGCATTGATGAATGTATTAGTGATATCACATTTGATTTTTTTGAAGGCAAATGGGTGGCTTTTCTTAGAGGTGGCGAAACGTCCGATTTTTTTGCTTAGGTGGCGAAACGTCCGAATTTGGCTTGGGTGGCGAAATGTCGGGTGGCGAAACGTCCGGTGGCGAAATGTCCGGGTGGCGAAATGTCCGTACACGGTTCAGTTTACCAGCAGACTGAAAATGAGTCAGACCAAAGCTGAGTCAATCCACCAAAGGCATGGCACTTAATGACATTAGGCCTAATTTTCTCCAAATTATTTGTATTAATCATTCAGCCATTCGCTATTGTCATTCTTTTTTGTGGGCTTGGCCATTTTATTCCATATGCTTCACGACTCGATACTCCATAGAAAAATATTCATTGTGTGACCAACTTTAACTCCAAAAATAGCCAATGCATTCGATCGATAAAAAAAAGAATAGGCATTCCATGCAGTGGTTGCGCAAAAACCCCGTAAAATCAATGTTTTCATATTAAGTCATTTCTTAGAAATACGCTCTTTCGAAAGTACTAAATAAACTATTTTCCATAATCATGTAGTAAATGAAATCTCACTAATTCGGAGTTGCCCAAAAACCCTTGTTACGGGCCTAGTTAAAGCCATGGAATAGTACATCGAAAGGAGAAAACGTCAAATTTTCTTTGTCCTTATACATTAATAAGTTCAATTTGAGAAATAATGAATATAATACCAACATGTAAAGAAAAATTTTTTTTAAAAGTAAAATTTGATAATATTTTTTACAAAAAAAAAGTTGAAATGTAAAGGAAAATGTCTCCGTCTGTTTTCAATTATTCCTTGTGTTTTAAGGCACTCATTTAAGTCAAGGCAAGTCAAAATTGGCCGCCATATTTCAGTTGTTTGTAAAGTGCGTTCATTTGTTCCTTAACGACAAAAAGATTTGTTAAGGATTAGGTTTTCTCCAGATAAATTTTTGTTTTTCATAAAACAATAAACCGGGACTGCCCAACTCGGTACCGACCAATTCGATATGTGTATAAAAAGAGCAATTTTCAACCATAATTTTTCATAAAGAAAATTTGGCTGCTTTTGAGAAAGGATATAACGTACGTCCGCCAAGTTGGTCCGGCGCCGAGTTGGCACCGGCCTAATAGAGCTATTCCAAATCAAATTGACGTGAGTCAACTTCCTCTCCCTCCACCCAATAGAAGAATTGCCCTTTTTCCTTATTGAAATACATCATGAAAAAACAGGAATTCCTTTTAGGTAATTTGGGTTTCCAAAATTTACCTCACCCATCCTAAAATTTTTTTCATTTGGCCGTTACCCCTAAGGGGGGGGGGGGGGAGGGACAGTTAAAATAAAAAGGCATGCACTGCACCAAAATGATGAAGGTGAGCACAGTGTGCGGCCCTAGCCGCATGTAATAGGGCAAAAAACCCTTCCAAAGGGCGAAAATTCCCTCGTTGGCCAACACTCGGCGGACGACGTCCACGACACCGGTGAATTCGGGACGACCGTCAACGACACGCATATTTTGGATCCTGTCAAACAAATTACATTTTATTATTATATTAATTTCCAAAAAAGCGCATGTTAATAGAGAATAATTGGGCAAACGAGCGAATGATAAGCCAAGAAAAATTTTTAATCTATTTGAAAATACTGCAAGTATTTCTCAAAAAAGGGGTAAGAGATGGCTTCTAAATAAATTTCTTTTGGCACAGCGGATTTTTCACTTTTGCTTTTTTTATTAGAAAAAACAATCAAAATTGAAAAATTGCATAAAAATTCTTTTTGACGAAGTATTAAAAATAAAAACAAATTCCGAGCGATGGAAAAATTTGTTGGAATTTTCAAATTATAAAATATTAAATTTCAATATTTCACTCTTTCATTGGTCGCGATCCAATTGCATTTTTTTACTGTTTTCCAATTCATTCATTCATTTTATTTCCTAAAATTATCCGTCCCCCTTTTTTTAAAAAAAATCTGCTCTTTTAATTATATTTTATTATTCCTATTTTTTTCGCTTTGCCTCGTCTTCACAATGTCCACGGGCATTGAGGCAACGGTGGTGGCCAAGCCGGAGACCATTGAAGCGCAAAAATGGAGCACAATTCCCTCGTGGAAATGGCCACTGGCCAACATTTGCTGCTTGGCCTGCGAATAGGTGGCCAATTGGGCCGCATTGACTACCATGGCACGGATCACTGTCGGAGTGCAACCCTTTGGGGGAGAGATTTTATATTTAATGGATTTAAATTTTGAGAGTGAAAAGAAATTTTCCAGCGAATGATACGGAAAAAATTTGAAATTTGTTTTTAATACCTTTAGGGATTTTTTCAATAATTTTATAAAAAATAGTTGCTCACCCGCCACAGCGTAAGGACGCCCTCCTCGCGCGTGACGCGCACCAACGCATTCAGCACACTCGAGTAGTTGCGGCGCTGGGCAGGCGGCAGCCGACCGTCGGCGGTCATTCGAACCAATGCCAAATCCATCGGATTTCTTGAGAAATTAATAATGTATAATATCACAAAGGCAAAAATATGAATAAAATTTAACACAAATTAAGAAAAACCATGTTAAACAAATAAGATTTTTAATTTCCTGACATAATTCGTCTTTTACCCACCCGACAACCGAAGCGATGCCGCCGGCGCCCATCCCCAAAAGTGCCTTTAGCGCAAAGGACGGCGGTGCCTGTATTGTTTGTAGTCCAATGCCATTACTGTCCGTGGTTGTGTTGCTGAACTGCTCGAGCAGCCATGTGTAAATGCCAAGTCGTGCGGTGGTGTAAGTGGCCTGACGTGCTAATCCGGCGGAAAGGCCTAAATGCGCAAGGATTGTCGCGTTAGAAAAATAAATAAATATTAAGGACCCGGGATTTTGGGACACCCAATTAAAAGAAAGAAAGAGTGCGCCAATAAATCAGTTTCCATGAAAACCTTTCCACATAGTACATCACCATCTTTTTTTTAAATGTAAATTATTGTTCATCAACGGATGGACGAGTAACATGGACGGACCGTTGTACAGCGCCAGCGGCCCCTCCCTGGCGACGATGGTGCGCAAAGCGTGGAAAGAGGAGGTGAACTCGCGCGTGCCCTGCATCCCGGACAGTTGCATCCGATTCTTGACCAGGTCCAACGGCTGTACGAACAGAGTGGCACCCATCCTGACACAAAAAAACAGAAACATAAACAATGGAAAAATGAAAAAAGTGAAATTGAAGAAAAAATATTAGTCATTCCTTTGGCTGAAATAATAATAATTCAAGGAAATTATGCCCAGATAATGAAAATTTGGCTAAATTTTTTTAATGTAGCGCGTAAAAGTATAAGTTGAAAACTGAGAGAAGAAAATGAAATGACAAGCGATAGGAAGAAAAAAATTTTTACCAGGATCTATCAAAGCCTGTTGGACCCAGAATTTTTTAAATTCAATGTCCGCAACTCTGATCATCTTATAAATCTTTTAATTACTTTTTCTGTAATCCTACGACACAATTAGTCAAAAATATTTATAAATTGTTCACCCGGCAATTCCTCCGAATAAAAATTTGACTGCATTTGGAATTGTCTGCTGCTCCGGGTGCCGTTGTTGTTTTGTGAGGGGTTTGTTGGTCAAAATTTTAACACCATCCATCTGATCAGTTGCTGGTAACTATTACCTGCTATAACTTCATATTATGATGAAATTGTTAAATTTTACAACATTTTTTTTTTGGCAATTTCAGCAAAGCCTCCTTCTCTGATATATATTTTTATTTATTATAGTCAAATTCATTTATTTTATAAACCATAATTTTCAAGTAAAAAATAAAAAATCGTTTAAATTAAACGCAATTTCTTGTTAAAAAACAAATGAAATATGAGGAAGGAACAGTGGGATCAATCGAAATACGCATTTGCATTTATTTGTATATGGTAATTTCAATTATTTGTCAATCATTATGATGATCATCAACAGCGGTTGCTGAAAGGTCACCGCCCGTCGTCGTCCCCGACGCGTTGGCCAGCTCGCCCAGCCCCGACTCGTCATCGTCCCGTCGTTCGTCCAGCGACAACAGCATTTCGTGAAACTGTTTGGGAACAAGTAAAGGAATGAGGAATTGGCAATTTTGCCAAAGTTATGGACTAAAACAAACGAAGTTGAAACAGGACCAGGTCGAAAAATGGCCTAACAAAAACCCAAAATCCCTGGGTTCGTCCAGATATATTCTAACGGTGTAAAAAGGACAATTTTTGCCGCTTATTTCTGTCTTGTTCCCAATTTTGGATTGCTCTTTCGTCGAATGATTTTTTTTTTACATCAAATGGATAGACGCATAAGCCATAACTTATGTAAAAATAATGACATTTCTCTTTTATCGTACTGTACTTTGTGAAAGTCTTCTGCGATTGCTCGCCGCTCCGCCCATTCGTCGGCCACGCTCCGTCCCCCGGGAGTGTTGACGGAGCCGTCGTCAATGGTGGTGGCACAATCAGGCGAAAAACAGCGAATGTTACGTCGACAGCACGGTTTCTCATACACCTCCTTCGCTTCGGATGGAGAATATTCGGCAATTTTTCTGAAATAAATGTGGAATTTTGTTAATTTACTAATGTAAGTGACGAACTCCTCCTTCAGCCCGTACAATCGCAACAAGTACAGCTTCAAATAAAGCAGCAAAAAACACGCTTGACTGTTCCGTTTCAGCTCCAAGATGTGCATACGATCCGATGGTAAATGTTCTGAAACTCTTAGTTTCAATCATTTATTTTGGTTCACATTTTTTCACGGAAATGCTTAAATTTATGGACACTAACCCATTATGTATTCGACGCTGAACTCCTCCAATCCGGCCGATGCACCCGTCGTTGCCATGGGCGTCGTTTGGGAGAAAAGTAATTGGCGAAATTGGCTGAGAATACTTTGGCCCGAGACGGAGATGATGGAATTTGCCTGGTGTATTACGTACAGCGGCTCGTCCAGCACCGTGTAGGGAAAGTGGGCCAAGTTATCCGCCATATACACCCACTCCTCCCGGTCGACCTTCTTAAGTGAAAATGACGACATTATGGCATATAATGCCAAATCAAGTAATATAAGAATCAATCAAAATCCATATTGATAGAAAATGCGACAAAAGTGAGTTACCAAACAAAATAATTTTAGGATATTACTTCAAATAAAATTTATTTTAAGAATTTTTCCAGTGGAAATGACTTGACTCAGGGCGAGGTCCCGTTCGAAGTACATAAAATTATATAATTTAATTACAAATTTTTATTGCCAAAACAAAAATTTTGCCCCCTAAATAATTGTCGTGTTTCGTTTTGGATTGTGAGAACTGCTAGACAACCTCTTTGTGATCTTCCGAGAACAGCTTAAGCAGTGATGACAAAAAGTTGCGCCGCTGTTGCCGATTGATACGGATGCTGACGTAAAAGTTGGCGAGCAACGCTTGAGCATCGTTTGCAAATGTTGGAAGAGTGGCGGTGGGCGTCTTCTTACCGACTGCAAAAACACAAACAATTCTCATCATATTTTTCATTATTTTTTTTTATTATTAAAGATTCGCGATATTGAATCCGCAATTAATTATGGTTGATAATTTCTTTAATGGGCACTCTTTGGATGATCCGCTCTTTTTACCTGCTGAAGTGTTGCTCTTAGTCGGCGTTGCCAGTGATAAGGACGAGCCGGCCGAGCTGTTCAACGGGTTCTCGTTGAGGCGAATGCCACGGATCATGCATGACGAATCTGGACGAATTTTGCATTGCAGTTGGAAGGACATGCGAACGCCGGTAATTGCCATGCTCTAAGAGGTGAGAGGCAGGGTGTGCGAAATGCCAAAAATTTTAAATGAATTAACAACCAACCAAAATCATGCCCTTATATTTGGCATTCATGTCGCGGATCAGTGCATCGGCACGTGCCCGAATGTTGGTCAACGGATCGGTGGACATGGCGATCAGTGTTGGCACGGAGGTGCCGGGTGTGACTAATCCCTGCTCCAGCGTTTGGCGGATCACTTGGGCAGAGTTGACACGGACCAACTCACTAAATATTAAAATTCAAATTATAAAAGAAATGAATATTTGCTATAATTACATATCATAGAATACTTAGCAGAGGCGGTTTTAAAAAAATGTATTGTAAACAATTGAATTTACAAATATTTCATAAATTAAAGAAATACTTCAAAAATATGACTGACTCGTAATGGAAGTAGCAGTTGAGTATGGCCTTCCAATACTGCTGAATGATGGACGAACTGAGACCGGACAAACTCAGCTCCATCTCCTTCAGGTCATCCATCGCAGAAGGCGCACCCAATGCCGATGCCAACACAATGTTCGCATCACCAGCGGGCGAGGCAGAACTATAACAAAAATAAAAAAATAAAACACCACAAAAAGCACTTTATTTACGTAGGGCAAGTCTTTTTGTCTGTATGTTTCACCAATGAAAAAAACCGACAAAAACTTTTGAAGCAAATATAATTTGATTAGCGAAAATTGATGAAGGTAAAAAGGTTAAATAGACCAAAACTGGTTCCCTTTTTAAAAGAGCAAAAAAAAAAGAAAGAAAAGGAATTTATCATGAAATTTTTTTTAATTTCGGAAAACGAACCGAAAACTCCAGATGAAAAATTCGGCTGACAACCTAGTAAAAATAATTTGACACTCTTGTTGATTTTTTTTTTCAAAAGTTCTTTTTAGAACTGTTTTTACTAAACATTATTTTGCTACTAATACTGTACTATGGCTGTTACCGTAATCGACTTTTTCCTCCCCACTTACAGGTCCTCCTGCGCTTCTATCGCTGCCGCCAGCAGCTGTTCCTCCTCCGCCTCCCGTTGCTGTCGCGCCCGGTGTTCTCGCTCGCGTTTCGTCTGTTCCGCGCGTCGCAACGCGCGCTGTTCGGTGGCGTGCAAAAAACAGGCGATGTTTTTGAGCACTTGCACTTTCAACTGCATGTAGTGCGGCTTATCCGAGCACAACAGCGACCTGTACATGTTCTTCATCTCGTCCCGTTGTAACAATTCGGGATGGCCAGCGGCCAATTGGCCTGAAATATTTGTGTAATGTTTAACCATTTTTCTAGGGGCATAAATGAATACAAAAAAAAAAACATAAAATTAAAAAAATGCGATTTTAATAAGGGTAAACTTAGTCCATAAATCATTTTCCATTTGTGAAACTTTGGATCTTCCATAATAGTGTACACACTTACCCAATGCGATCAACACCTTCTGCGAGATAGCGTGATCCGCCGACCGTGAGAAATAGAAGAGTAACGAAAACACAGCATTCTGCACAACCCCACTGTTCGCTGTTTCGCTTGTGGTTGAAGCAGTACCAGCAGCAGAAGGCGTGGCGTTACCGTTGCTGTTCGTATGCACGCCGCACATGAGTGCAAGTTGACCCTGTTGCGCTTCGTCAAGCAGTGCGTCAAAGTCAAAGTGTCGACACATCAGCCCGATGGAATACAGCGCTCGCAACATCATTGGCTTTTTGTCCGCGCTAATCAGCTCATAAGGCGCCGCCTGAATTGCACCGGAAGTGTGTTGTTGTTGCTGCAGTTGATGCTGTTCCATGGCTCGTTTCAGTTTGTCAAGGTATTCTGTGAATCAAAATAATTAAGTGACATTAAAACAAACTTTATAAAAGAGGCATCTGCATCTTTGTTCTCCGTAAAACGAAAAAAAAGATTTTGCTAAAAACTATTTGTAATGGTTCTTTTTAATGTATTTTTTTTTACAACATATACGCGGGGCAAAACGAAATGTATAAAGGGGGTAAAAGCAAAACAGGGGTTTAAAAGGTTGAAAACTCTAAATCCGAACCAGTACTTGGAACACCCGGAAAACAGCGTCGGATTATAAAAGATTCGAGCTGAGGACATAAATGAAAAAGAAACTTACTGAAATAGACCAAAAAAAGTCGACATATGCCCGGCTGTTGGCCTTGCGTTTGGAACTGCTCATGTAGCACGCTCATGCACGAGATAGAGCTGGCGATCAGCAGCATGCCGCCGTCCCGTGCAATTTCGTTCAGCCGCGTGTCCAACTGACGGATGAGTAACGGCGCCACACTGTGCACGTCCATCAGTGGGATGATTTGCTCCAGCATCGCGATAATCTATGATAAAAAAGTTTCCCGAAAGCAATTTTAGGAAATGAAAAAGACAAATTGATTCCATTTTTCGGGACGGTCACTCTTTTTTTTTTTGCGGAAATACCGGAACCGACAAACCAGGCAGGAAATTGATTAGAGTCTAAACACTAAAAAATCTTTGTTATAATCCTTGCCTGATTAAGCACCCGAAACTCGAGCCCGGACGACTCGGCAATTGTCAAATAAGGGACGAACACTTCAATGTGCCGGATGAGCATTTCAGGACGAGCGCGCGCAAAATGGGAGAGAAGAGTCAACGAGGCGAACAGATGGGACTGAAAAATGAAGGGAAAATTTGAGAGGAACCATGATCAAATTTTGACTTGGTTATTGACGGAAAAAAAGTAAATGCCATTTATTAAAAACAACAATAACAGCAAAAATGCCCGCACCTGGTAGTGTTTGGTCCGGTTTACCAATTCTTGCGCGTCGTCATCCGGTGGCTGCTGTTTGGAAGATGAGGACGAGGATGGCACGCCGTCAGTGGCAGTCTCCTCTTCGCTTGTGCCACCGGCAACAATCTTTTTCTGTTCTATAAATTCAAAAAGTGACCAAACAAGCATTTCTTGCTCCGATTTCCTTCTTTTCTCTCTCTCTCTTACCCCTACGTCTTAAATCTCTCTCTTTCTCCTCTCTCTCTCCACCTTAAAGCTCCATTCTTTCGCGTCTATCTCTGTCACTCTCTTTTTTACTTAATTTCTCTCTCTTTTTTCTCTGTAATCCGTTTTCCTTTTCCACCGTTCGTCCCCTTTGCTCTTACCTTGTGCCATTTTCTTTTCCAGTTCAAGCACATAGTCAATTAATGCGTCCACAATTTGTTTTGATGCCTGGAAGATAGCAGCCGAATCTTGGCCAGTTCCGACCCGCTGCTGTTTTGAGATGGCGCAAATCATTGTTTCAAAGAATTCGATAGAGCCATCCGTCACACAACATTTGGCCGTCTCAACCATCAAAACGATCTTCAAAAGAATTTCTTATTAAAATATAATTTTTTAATCCAACCCACTAACTATCCCACATTGTCATAATGAATTTTTTTTAATTTCTAGAAAAATAATTAATGAAATGTTAGTTATTGTAAAAAATTGAGTTGAAGATAAAGTATTTTGAACTTGAAAAATCGCCCCAATCCTCACTTTTTCCCGCAATTTTTGCTCTTCCGTTCGAACATTGACCGGTTGGAACCACAATTGTTGGAACGTCTCCTGGCACAGTTTACGAACGCCCTCCTCGTCGTTGATCCGTTGCAGCAATTCCATAAGGATTTGCGGCCTCCGTTCGTAGTCGTGTCGACTGAACACAATGTCACGCAAAATGCGAATCACACGTTTGCGCACTGCAACAGCGGTGTCCTGACAATGGGAGAAAAATATGGAAAATAAAACCACCAGAGATGTGGAGAAAGAGCAGGAGATGGAATTTTCTCAAGAAAATGAACAATACGAAAATAAACAATTAACATCTTATGGTAAAATAAAATACGGAATGCCATACCGACCTTTGTCCGATTGATCAAAATGGAGTAGTAAGTGTCCAACAAATCCGGCCGAGTGACCAAACATTTGCCGATCAGATCGAAAGTCGCTTCGCGCACGGATGCATTTGCATCAATCAACCGATCCTGCACAATTTTGTTGACCTCCGTGATCATGAGCACCTGACAAAACAAAAGAACGGTAAAATCAATATAATCGACAATTAATACCGCTCATAAATAGTAATGAACAACCACAAAAAACTACAACAATTAATCACTTGGTAGTCCGCTTCCACTATTTGGGCCAAGCATTTCATCGCCTTGGCCCGAATGGCGACTGGGTAGAGGTCGGGGTTGAAGCCCTCAAGGATCTTCTTCAGGTATAGGTCGAATGAGTGCCTAATAAAAGGCAGCTTATCAAAAAAGCCAAAATTTTTGTACAAAAAACATACGATAGCTCCTTTTTGGAGGCCAAATATTTGACTACCCAAAGCGCGTCACTGTCCACTATGACATTGCCCGTTTTGGCCAACACTTGGATGCGCCGCTTCAGATGCTGCTTGTCCATAAGGGCGGTGATGAACGTTTTCATGCTGGCCCCCTTCTCCAAAATGCGCGTCAATTTCTGCTCATATCTGGGAAAGTTGAGGAAATCATTAATGTTCGGCCTTTACCTGCCCTTCGCCGATTAATTGTAAGATTATAGTCAAAATAACTCCCATAAAACAACCCGCAATCCAATTTGATCCACTTAATGAATATTTTGGCAGAGATTTTTTGACATTTAAAAAAAAGGAGACACAATAATTATTGGCGTTGTGCTTTTTTTAGTCGTACTTTTGCCGCTCCTTTTGGCTGATCGCGTTGCCTTGGGCCATTGCCTTTTGGTATCGCTCTTTGACAATTTCCACGTCGAGCACCGTCTCCCTGTACCATTCAACGGCGTAGAAGCGTAGAACGTACTGTACCCCAATAATAAAATTTAAAAAATCAAAATCCACCAAACCCAAACCCTTCACACATTACCTCCATTGAAACATCGCCCTCCCATGTGGTCCAAATAATAAAGTCGAACAAGGCCTGTTCCAACTTGCGTACTTTTTCACTTGACGAAAGCTAAAAAGTTGAATTTTCAGATAGAAATGAAAATAAAACAATTATAAAAAAGTTTTTGGAATTAAGTCACTCATTATGAAAATAACACTCAAAACGAAAAAAAAAATAGCATTCGACCAAAACGAGTTTAAATAAGGATATGTCGACAGAAGTCTATTTTTTGTCAGTATTTTGTTTCTTGAACAAAGCTTGTTCCTAAAATGAATTCTGAAATTTTATGCGCACATGGCTAATGTCGATGGTGTCCACGCCGAGTGCTGTGCTGTTGCCGCTACTGCTCGCAATCGTCGCTGTGGTAGGATCATAGGAGTGCTGTTGTTGTTCATCGTACAGAATGCTTCGCACTATGGCGTTCAATCGTTGCCGCTCCTGCGCAGATGCATCCACGGACAGAGCGTGGATTCGGTCTTTGCGCAATCGCGCCGCAATGACTCCTAAATAATCCATAGACGCAACACGAAGAGAAAGGTCGTAGTTTTTGGAGCGGAAATGCATGACGAGTAGGTTGCCAAGGACAGTGATGAACAGCTCGGTGACGGGCCATAACGGACGGTACAGCGCGACCAGAATGTCCTAGAGAAACAAATTGTGACGAAATCAAATTTAAAGGAAAAAAGTTATAAAATGAAAAAAACAACAACAAGTTTGTACAGACTCCATATAATGCAATAAATTGAAGCATTATAAAAAAGAAGCATTAAACTAAAAAAGTATGAAATGAATTATCTATTTTTTACCAAATTATTAAAAACCCATATAATATAATAAATATTGTGGAAAAAATAAAAATTAAATCCATTTAAATAATTGTACAATTCCGTTTAGCATCGTGAATATGCGAATTTACCTGCAAAAACTGCTCGAATATTCGCCGATAATCGTCCTCCGACCGTGCGGTGCATTTGCCGAGGAAACCGCCCAAAAAGTAGGCGGCCATCCGCTTCGCCTCCTCGTACGAGTCGAGCACCTGCCGATCGCTTAGGTCGCCGCCGCCTTCTGTTGACGAACGCCGCGAACGGCGACCACTGCCTTCTCCTGCCCCATGGTGGTGATGCTTTCGTGTGGGTAACTGAATTTTTGGGAAATTTAATGGTACTAAGGTATAAGGTAGGGATTGGGCAAAGAAAATGTCAACAAGGGTTTCCAGTAGTGTGAGACAATAACCCATGCATAACTTGGTGCACAGTAAGACAATTAATTAAAGGAATTGTTGCAGTATTAAAGGCAATTAGGCGTGGTCTTCAAGTGTGTAAAACAAATGTGTGGAGGATTATTCGCTGAACAGGACCACCACCGCATTCACCCATTGCTCTGACCTGCACAACGGACTGAATCAGCTGCAGGATAAGCACGGTGAAATTGCCAATGTGTTCTGTGGCACTGAGTCGATACGTATTCCTCATGTTGTGCTGTTGTCGCGTGGGCGGCAACCGATGCAACGAATTGATCAGGTCGAACAGCAACGGCTTACGCTGCGTCGGGCATTTGGCAAAAATCGTCGGCAACAATTTGATGGCCTGCATTTGCAATTCGGGCACACCGTCCACAAAAAAGGTCGGGTGGCTAAGCGAACATAGTTGGACCAGCAACGTCTCGTTCAAGTTGTGCATGCTTGCCTTGTAAAAAAAATATACATTTAATGGTTGTTAATTGTATTTTAAACTGATAAGCTTTTGCCAAATCTAAAGAAAAAGCATCATTTAATTTTATTTCATTTTTGGCAACAATATCCCAGATGACCGAGCTATATTCATGGGGTTTGAGTTTGCCTAAATTTGACTGCTTTTCCGACAATCGCAAAAAATTGTTTTTGAATCGTAATAAAAATTTACTTCAAAATATCTTTCCTGTTTGATACGTTGAGGGCAATAGGGAGAAAATGCCGAGAATGGGGAGGGGGGGGGGGGTAAATGAACCCGACTATATTTATTTATCTGAAAATTCTTGGGTTAATTAATTTTTAAATAGCTGAAAAAGATGCAATTATTTATTGTCAGAAATATGATAATTCAGACTTACAAGCTCAGAGAAACAGGTGAACAGGTCGACCATTCGCATGTACAATTGGCTGACCATCGAATTCTTTGCATTTGCACCGCCAATTTTGCGGCCACCGCCAGAGGATGAGTTCAATTGGTCAGCCGATGCGGAGAAAGATTTACGTGACGACAATGCCGAACCTTTGAAGCCGGACTGAAATGGCAAACTTACGAAAGGGAACCACGCAAAAAACCATTCCTTACCATCTTGCCCTCCCTTAACAAAATTAGCTAATTTTATTTTCCAGAATTTTCTTTATAATAAATTATTCTTTTTTGAGTTAGTCCATGCCCCTCTCGTACATGCATGGATTTGAGTGTCGGGTCACGGGCCGGGTAGATGACGTCGTGCAGACATTGTTTGCACAACTGCACTGACCGTTCAATGATATCCTCGATCAGAATCTGTGAAAAGGAGGGGGGGGGGGGGGGGGGGGAGGGGGGAATGTTAAATTAAGCAAGTCCACTCGGGACGGCTTATGTTCCCCATCGCCACCTGTTTTGGCATTTTCTTCGACGTCATTATGCACAATGCGACCAACGAGGCGTCCACCGAACGCAGCACACGCTCATCAACCAACTCTTTGAGTGTTTCGTCCATCTCATCCTCCTAAACCCAATTCAAAACTTTTTGTCATATCTAATTCTATTACGATATTTTTAGACCACAATCCCCTTTAAAGCGTCTTGGGGTGTCTCCATAAGAAATACCTATGGTCATCGTCATTAAATGTCCGTTTCTCACTCACTTCGTTTGCTTTGACGCCGACCAACACAGACAGTGCGCCATTCTCGGTGAGCACGTCACGAATGTTTTTCTCCAGCACAGTGAGCAGTTTGACAAGACGTTCAGTTGACACGTCGCTTAGTTTTTGCCACGACTTCAACTTTTGCGCCTCCATTCGCAGTTCGTCGAGCAGTGTACGGTCCAACAGCAGACCGGCAACCGTCGATTCGTCTCCTGTCAAATTTGGAGAAATAAAATAAAGTTCAAGAGCATTCAGAATCAGAACCAGATGAAATTCTTTTCAGCCTATCCTAAAAATTTGGGCTGAATAAGATAGCCTAAATTGAATATCACCTCCACTCTAATGTCAGTTTTAGAAGAAAACTGATTTTTTTTTTTTTTTTGTTCTCGTCTTACCCTGCATGTTGGCAGTCAACGAAGCGCCGCCAAGTGCTTCATCCATCTGTTCGAGTACCTATTGTGGGAATATAAATTCAATATAAGTGAAGTTTTTTTCTAAATTTGTCAAAATTTTTGGGATTATAGAATCCGATACAAGCTTCACTCCTTCCAACTCGAACTCAGAATTGGTTCAAATAATTTCTTAGAAAGTTCAAAAATCTGTGGAAACGAATCCCATCCTGAAATTTGCTCAGCGTCCGCCAAATGACCTCACCTGGTCCACCAGTGCGATGAATTTGCAGAAAGACTCCTGCTCCGCAACGATGTCTCCTGTCCATGCGTCAACCGCGGGCGTCGACGTTCCTTCCGCCGTCCCATGCTGTTGCCTTCGCCGTTTGTATTTTTCCTCGCGTTGTCGTTGTCGCTCGTTCCATTCTAATTCGCGCTGTTGGATCACTTAAAAAGCAATGTAGACAGAAAAATTTTGGTTGAAGCAAAGCAGGCTTAAAAACATGAATTCTAGTTTAGTAAATGTGTTTCAAACATTTTTGAGGTCGCTGATCACGAATATGATTTATCTGCCAATTAGAAAATTTAAAAAAATTATCAAAATAACGCCAAGACCTTTCTTCGATTCACAAGAAAGAATTGTTCTGTCATCAAATCCAAAAAAATTAAAATGAATTTAGTATCATTCATTAATGCTAATGACTAGGATGTAGAGGGCAGAAGAAAAGGATTGTCCCTCCCAATTTTTCGAGCTTTGGTTTTACTGAAAATTAAAAAATTTCTATAAAAAATCTCTCATCATAATGCTGACCTTCCGTCGGAGTTGGCGGTCTGTTCGTGTTCAATTTGGCTGCTTTTGCCTCATTTCTGTCTGCATCTTCAGCCCGTGCTCGTTTTCGATTTCTTTTCTCAATATTTGCAGCCGTCTGTAGAAGGGATTCAGTCAAATTCAAATATTTTTTTCCCTCTCATTTGCATTTGGCACTTTTAGAAAGAAATTATTTTTTTATTTTCTAGATTTTGGGATAAGGTTTTTAGGATGGAAGACTTCAAATCCATTTCCAACCATTTCGGACCCCGAACCCGGGTTCGAAAAAAAATTTCAAAAAAATAACATTTACACAAACGCTGGCGCCAAAAAAATTCAAAAATAAATCTTTTAGCACGAAAAAAAAACTTTTTTTTTGAATAAATGGTTTTAATGCATTGTGTGTTTAAATTAAATGTTCGATTTTTTATTCTAACCGGGTTCAGAGTCCAAAAGAGGTGGAGATAGAAGTCAGAATCAGGTCTCCTGATCCTAAAAACTTCTAAACCGATTTTATCTCGAAAAAAAAAATGGAAAATCTTCCCAAAAACATGGATGTGGTGATTTTCTGGGTGGCTGATCAGTGATCACGAATTTTACATCTGTTTTATTCTTTCCGCGAAAAAAGGAATGTTTTTTTTAAACTAGGATATATTTTTCATCATTAAAATAATTCCGTGCCAGACTTTTTGAAGACACCAATAATTTTTTCAATGCTCGACTAAATTCGGCATATTGATATTATTCGAACTAAATGTTTGCAAATATTAAGAAGCCATCCGTAGGTAATTATAACACAAAAATACCTATATATATAGATTGAACTTCTCAAAAAATATTAAGAATTCAAAATTGTAACGGGTTTTAGGCTGAGATTTTTTTGTGAATTATTTCAATCGTTGTAGATGGGTAATGAAGCTTCTAAACGTAAAGTTTTTTCGAATGATACCAATTTGCAGAAGGGTTTCTTAAAGAAATCTGGCATGGAAACGGTGATATGAAACGAATAAGTGTAGTTCATTTTGATTCGAAATATTGTTATTTTTAATTTTCGCCTTTTTTTCTTCTTTTGAACAGACAAATTATTGGACGACTAAAGACAAAGCAAAATACGGAAAATTGATAAAACATTCAAAAAATGTCTTTGATGAGTGAATGGGTTGGAATGTGCTAACAAAAAATTATGTTTTCAATCAAATAAACCAAATTATACGCATTAAAAAAATATACATAATAAAATAATGTGTGTGGGTGGCATAAAAAGATGAGGAATCATATTCAATTTGGAATGGTTAATAACAGTAAAGCTGACCACCATCATTCACATTGGATAAAAAATAATAATAATGCAAAACAGGGGTGGGACATGGCCAGAAAATCCCGCGAATTGAAAAACAAATTCCGCGGTTGCGGATCACTTTTGAAACTCTCTGCCGTCTCGAATCGTGGAAAACCACCACGATCGTGCTTCGCGATCGTGGATTTAAAAAAAATAAAAATTCAAAAAAAATTTTTTTTAGCTTAGACCAGATAAAAAAACAGTGCTGGTATCTTATTTTTTTGAAGTAAAAAATTTCATTGGTCAACCGGGACCCGTCAATTGGGCGCTCACGATTGGGCGCCAGACTCGTTTAGGGCTTTGTAACTTTTTTCTTTGTGGACCAAACTTTACAAGTTCTGTATCATTTGAAAGCTTTAAGTGTTTAGAAGGTATTAATTAGCTATTGCTAAGCGATTGACCAACTCTTAAAAAGTTACAACTTGAAGAACGCAAAAAAGTCAGAAATTTTGTACATTTTTATTCATAACTTTTTTATAGGCTGGCAAATTTTTTGAATTTTTAGAGCGCTAATAGAGTCCATAAGCAGCATCCGAAAGACACTAAGTTTAAAAAATTTGGCTGCCTAAGAAAAAAAGTTATGGCGTCCGAAAGTAGGCTGGCGCCCAATCGTGAGCGCCCAATTGACGTAGACCGTGGTCAACAAAACATGAGATTTTGAGGCCGAAATATCCAATCAAAAAAAATTCTATTTTGTCTTGAACTTAAAATTGAATATTGAATTTGGTTTATTAATAAATTTCACTCAAAGGGTCGTTTTCAATTGGAAAAGGGCATTGGACTTAAATTTAATTTTATTAAGAAAAAAATCTTATTCACTGATCAGTAGAGAGTGTTTATAGAAAAAAATGGCTCCAATGGTCTACCTTTAATAGGGACTGAGTGATTAGGCCTAAACTATTCGCAAAATTTAATGAAAAACAAAACAAAGATTTTACTTTTAGAATAGTTGAAAGTTCTAATGAAAATAAAATAAATTGATTTGCTATAAAAATAAAACCTTTTAATTTAAACCCTAAATTTATTAATGCGAAAACTAAGATTTAATTTATGATCACTTAAACCCACATCGCTTACTGAGTCGGCACCGGGCTCTTCACTGTACCGATCATTCGTATCGGCGGTTGGCGAGCCTTCCATCTCCTCCTCCAACTCGTCCCCGTCGCTGGTGTATCGGGTTCGGCCCCGTCTCCGTTTGTCCTTGGCGCCTGGGTCGAAATAGCCGGTCAGCGAGTCGTACAGCGACTCCACCTGTGATAATGGAACGGTGAATGACGAGTGATCGGTCAATCATCAGTCAATGATGAATGATCTGCGACAACGGTTATGGAGCCAAATAATTTTGAAAATGTAACAACAAAAATCTCGTATTCTTACTGTATTCTTTTGATCAGCAGAATTATCGAATATGAACAAAATGCCCCAAAACTTTATTTTTTTTTCTTCGTTAATTAATTTGGAATTATGTCATACGAACTCTTTATATGTTTAGAAGCTTCGTTAAACCGTTGCTAACAAAGGAGGGTACCAGGAGGTGTCCGAAACTTGGTGGGAGGATAAAGCACCCGTAGGTCCTTAACTAAAGTGCCTTTATTCGGTATGGTGTGCCAAACTTTTCCCTAAAATGATAAATAATTTAATTAAAACACCAACTTAGATTTGGGGAAACTTTACAGTTAATAATTGTTCTGATGATAAACCCATATTTTAGCTTGTCTTCCTTCCTACCATGTCCTTTTTGCGCCTCGCGCCGCCGGTGCCCGGCTTTCCGATTGACACCATTTGCTGACGCCGACGGCGCATTTCCTCCTCCTGTTCTGAACTTTGTTGCTGCTGTTGTGTTTGTTGTTCGGGTTGTGTTGAGGTGGTAGTGTCCCGATGTTCACCAGCAACAGTTCCCTGAACTGCTTGCTGTTGGCTTCCACTTGTACTGCTGCCCAAAAACAGTTCGTCATGTTGTCCCCGTTGCTGTGCCTCGAACATGGCCACCGCCATGGCTGCCATGCCGGCGTCTGAGTTCATTCGTTCGACTGCCTGAATTTGGAATATTCGGGCACTGCACAGTCTTCTCCCCCCCCCCCCCATTCTGCAATTGTACATCTTGAATATCTGTTTGGAATGCTTGTGCCATGGCCGCCTGCTCATCGTCGTCCAACGGGTCAACACTGAACGCGAAGGAGTTCATCGTCTGAATGGTTTGGACCATCGGCGGCACCGGCGCAATGCCCTCCAAATCGGCACCATTTTCCTCCTCCTCAGGGTACTTCAATTCACTTAAAAAAATTCCTCTAAAAAAATAAACTTCAAAATTCACACATTTTCCGAAGCTCATCTGTGGTGTCGGACAACAAAGTGGACAAATAGTCGGCCAAACTTTCATCCGTGTTGGCCAACACTTGGTTGGCCTGCTGCATGTCAAAGCAAGGCAGTGACATGGAGCTGGAGGATATCTCGGCCGGGAATGGCAAGAAAGTGCTCACTGCAAACTTGAAAAAATTACTAGGAAACCCCAAGAAAAGTTTTTTGCCTTTCCATCGGTAGCCTATTACCTTCACTGATCAGAGAGTGGGATGGCGGATCGAAATTCGGATAACGATTTTTTTTTCCATTTTTTATGAATTTTCAATTATAAATTAATTAATTGTGATCATTGCCAAAGACTGTAATCACACACTGTACCAATTATTAATAAATTGAATAGTTTTTGTTTGTCGTCGTCGAATTTCTATTCTCTTTCGTTCGCCGACCTTTGGACAATGTATGGCATCCTGCCAAATGGATTGGCTCTGGAAAAGCATTGACGCGCTGCTGAAGTGCGTGTGCCGCGTTTTTGGCACTTGCCCGCTGCTGCTCCAACGCTTCCTGCACCCGTTGACTTTCATTGGCTTCGTACGCCTGGCGCTCAGCCGCCGCCTCCTCCTCCCGTTGCTTCAACAAACGCGTGTTCTCCGCGACGGTCTGCACAGGAAAATGAGCGACATATTCAATTAGAAAAGTCGCTAAATTGCTTCTAAATCACGTGAAAACAGCTTTTTATTTTTAGTGCCAGATATCCTTAAAATGCATTTTTTATGAACAAGCCTCCTGTTAGTTTTTTCGTCGTATAAAATTCCAATTTAACATTCCCTCCCGAATTGGCACGGCACACAAACATTGCTGGGCGGAGATTTCAGCGCAATGTCATCTTTGTGTAGTCCAAACTCTTTGATTGGGTCCCACTTTTCGTGCAACTGCTGCTGTTTCTGTGGGCTTTGCTGTTGTTGCAGCTGAACATGTGGTTGGTTGATCAGCTGCTGTTGGGACTGATTGTGCTGCTGCGAATGGTGTGGGACACTAACCGTCGATGGATGGACCTTTTTAAAGGCGAATATGACTAAAATCTGCCCACGGATTTTCAAATTCGGTTGCACAGACATAAATTTTTAAATTGTTATTTTTTGGAGGAAATTTTGCCAAATTAATTTTGTGACGAATTTTTATTTTAGGCACTTATAAAAATGTAGGGCAATTTTTGCTCTACAGAGAGTTGGCTAGTCTCCCTTCCTGTCCAACTTTGCTTAAATGAGCACGGCCCAATTAAAACAGAGGAATTATTCATACATTTTGCTGGAATGCTTGTGCCATGAACGGATTGCCAGCAGCAGAAGAGGGAGCAGCAGCAGAAGTCGTGCCAATGCCAACATTTGCGGCACCACCACTGCCAATGGTCTGCTGAAGTTGGGGCTGATGTTGTTGCGGTTGTACAACTGCAACTTGTCGTTGTTGCTGTTGTTGGAGGTGGTGGTACTGCTGCTGCTGCTGGTGTTGTTGCTGTTGCTGGGCAAGCAGTGCGGCTTGTTGCAAATATTGCTGGTGCTGCTGCACAACCAGCGAAGCAGCGGCCAAACCCGCGCTGCTGTTGCCACTCGGATTGACCACCATCGGCGACGCGGCAGCTACAGTTGTGCCGTAATGTTGGGCCAATTGTTGCTGTTGGTGTTGAACCAACAGTTGGGACGACGAGTGCTGCGGTTGGTGCAGCATGGCAAGCGACGAGGAGGAGGAGGGCACCAGCGACGACGACGGCTGGGCGGCCATCGACTAATGGAAGAAGTTTTGGAGAAAGGCACTATCGTTGGCACAAAAAGTGATTTTCCAAAAATAACTATCTACTCTAAAAATCCTTGTGGGTCCGTTTTTCTCCAATCCCTCGTTAAATTGAATAAATTATTCCTTTAGGCACTTTTATATCATTTTACATATTTTGAGAGCATCGCTTTCCCTAAGGGCATATTTTTGCCAATTTTGGCATTGTCATAGACAAAATTCCATTTGCTTTCCCCAAAAACCTGAAAAAATGGTGACAGTGTCGGAGGTTGTTGTTGTTGTTGTTGGACCCCAATTTGGGAGTAATACTGTTGCCAAACCTCGTACTGTTGTTGTGGCGTAAACTGAGCCAAGAAAACTTTTCCAAAATATTTTATTTCCTTTTTTTTTGTTATTTTCCCCATTTCCCATCACTAAATACACACATTGCTCATTTGTTGGGCAGCAGCAGCGGCAACAGTGGCAGCGCCAAGAAATTGCTGATGCTGCTGTTGTTGTGGCTGACCAACAACTTGTTGTTGTGGTTGTTGCTGCTGCTGTTGTTGTGGCGGGTAACCAGCGGCACCGCCAGCGTTAATGCCGGCGCCATAAACTGGGTTCATTTTTGGATTTAAAAGTTCAAAATTTGTGTCAATTTTAATCACTTTGATGAGGGTGTGACATTGGAATGCCGTAGGCAATGGTGAAATTTCCGAAAGGGTTTTTGTTCGTTTAGCAGAGCACCACGAGAAAGAAGGAGGCTTGCTCTCTCTCTCTTTCTGTCTTCCTTTGTGTTTTCGCTCTCTCTGTATTTGGAACAATTGATTGAATAGAAACAAATGGGCGGGGGAGGGGGCGGGGTTTGAAATGTCAGTGTGCCAAAATGAAGACGTAAAACTTGGAATATATTCTTGTTCAGTTTACCAGCAGAGTGACAATGAGTCAGACCAAAGCTGAGTCAATCCACAAAAGCCAAAGGCATGGCACTTAATCACATTAGGCCAAATTTTCTCCAAATTATTTCTATTAATCATTCAGCCATTCGCTATTGTCATTCTTTTTTGTGGGCTTGGCCATTTTATTCCATATGCTTCACGATTCAATATTCCATAGCAGCACCACTTCAAATATTCATTCTCTGTGACCAACTTTAAACATAAATGCTAGCTAGTTACTCAAAAAAATAACCAACGCTTTCGGTCGATAAAAAAAGGAATAGGTAGGTATTCCATGCAGTGGTTGTGCAAACGTTTTCCCGTGAATACACCACAGGTTTTCAAAGAGTATACGCAAACACATTTAGTTTTTATTGTATGTGCATTAGTGTTCGGAAAAAAATGTCGGATTCACAACCTTGCTTGGCACTAATTTGCATGGACTTGGCGAAAAAACGCAAACACCCACAACCAACCAATCAATCAACAACTTAAAAATCACTGCTTTTGCAGCATTTTAAACAAAATTGAACGGTCTCACCCTATCTCTCCTATTTTTTTGCTTATGTTACATATTACTTTTATTACGAGCAGCAGTGGGTATTTGCTTTGTGTGAAAAGGTTTACCTCTTCCATCGCGAACTCTTAATTTGTTGTCCCTTTTTTGTTATGCTAAATACCTAATCATTCACCCCACCCCACCCCCATCATCGCCATCGCCATCGCATTAAAACATCTGGACGCTGCCAAATGCACTTTTGCCATTTCACATCATTCTCACGCATAATTTCGCTTTATCAATTTGTGCCAATAACATAAAATTTTTTATATACATTTTTCGGTTGTCCTTTTCCCGTTTATTCTTTAAACATTTTTTTTTTGGTAGTGAGAAGAAAGAAAGTTAAATTGGAAGAAAATGCTTTTTTATGCATTTTGATGATGAAGAGGAGGAAGGAAAAGACCCCTCCTCTCATCATCATTTTGCCTTTCTCTCTCTTCTGCTTTTTTCTGCTATTTCTTTACCACCACATATGTCTTGTGTGTATAGCGAGAGGTATGTCGTCCTTTTCGTCGTCGTAATTCTGTTGGGTTCCAGAGAGAGAATACTGGGAGAGGTGGATGTGCATTTGTGAGTACCCCGCCCTCAGCCTCTGCTGGTGTTGTGTGACTTGAGCTGTTGGGATGAAGGAGAGTATTTTTCACACAAAAATTGCGCCTTTTCCGTCATTGGGCCTCCCCTACCCCGTCAGCGCCCACAGCGTCTTCGTGTTGCCACCCTCCCTCGAATATTTTTCACACTCACATATAGCTACGTACATATGAGGACGGCAAATCTATTCTTTGTTTTTGTTGTTGCTGTTGTTGATTGGTCATGCGCCTGGTTTTAGGTTGCATTGCGTTGAATTTAAGCCTTTTTACATTAAAAAAAAATTTGGAAGGTTCGGTGTGAGATTTATACTATGTTAATTTGCTTTAATCCATCCATCCAGTATTTGGATGGGGGAGAGTGGAAAAGAAGGTCGTGGAAGACAGGTAAACCAAGGGTTTTTTTTTGGATTCAATGCCTCAAAAATGAAAATCAGTCAGCAATTTTCACTGAGTGCTATTTATAAAGCCATTTAATGTTCAAAGAAAAACGCTGACAAATAAATAGATAAAAAAAGGCATAACAAAACAAAATTCTGATATACTTGCGATTATGAAGAGTAACAAATTTTATTTTTTAGCAAAATCAGTGCTATTTTAATTCCAAAACAATCTTCAAAATCAAACAATTCTAATGAAGATGGCTTCCATTCCTGCAACCAACAGCCTTTCCATGGCCGCCAACAACACCACAAGCGATGCCCAGATCAATTTCAATCCGTCTTGGTATGAATTTTTAAAAAGGAAATTTATACGTAGACTTTTTTCTGTAAAGGATGCAATCGACGGCACCGCCGATGCAACGATCTCTCAGTGTTAGCAACAGCAACAACACGTACAATAACAGTACTAATAGTTCACCATCTAATGCGAATGTGAAGAAAATTGTGTCCGAAAATGACGAGGTTTGCTTTTTCAAAAAAAGTAATGGGAATGAAAATTAAAGACTCACCGTGTTTCCATAACCCGCCTGGATTCAGAGTCCGGCTCAAAATCACGATAACGCATGTATCACCCACTTCGATACCTTCTTTTAAAAATATGTTTTTAATCATTATCTGTCCAATAAATTTTCGTGTTTTTTTGGGGATTGGTTAAATATATAATTTTTTATATTTTTCAAGTATTTTTTTTTAATTAAATGTTTTAGACATGCGAGCCTATTTTTGCCAAGCACAGTTACGGACGCGAAGTATGTTCACATTAATAGTACTGCATGGTTTTCTTGTTACTTTATATTGAAATTGTTTTATACCCCCCCCCCCATCCAAAATCAAAAATTTCGGTGAAAAGCGCTTTCTTTTGCCACGGTTGTTTCGGTGGTTGCAACTTGACTGGGCCCTGTCAAATAAGCTAAACTGTTAGAGTTCAAATGTTTAATAATTCTTTCTCATTTCTTCTGTGCAGGATCTTCTTGCGATGATGGGAAAGAACTCTCTAAAGCCGCCGCATGGCATCAAACGCTGTCCATTCTTTGTGGAAAGTGCGCAGACTCCCATCATTCTGATGCCGTTTTCTGACACTGAAATGGTTTGCTTTGACTTACTATAGTTAAAAAATAAATGAAATTTTCTACTTGAATGAGGTCGACTTACTGCTTTCTCATAAATGCGTGTAAATGATCAAATAGACTGGACATCTTTTGGGGCCGTAATTATTTCGGCTATGATTCAGTGCCGTACTTAGTGAACTACCTTAACGATTTTTTTTTTTTTTTTTGTGAGGGGTTTTTGGACGAATTGCGGTCCCGACGGAAAATTAAATTTAAACTTCTGTTTATATTGAATCTAGGGTAAAAAAAAAATGCGTAGACCACGAATCTGAGCTCTGATTTTGGAAAATCTTGATTTAGTCTATGATTTTTTATCAAGCACTTGATGTATTGTCTATGATTTTTAAATGATTTCTTTCGTTTAAACACTGCTCTGAACAAGTAGAGTATTATCTTTATGCACTATGTAGAATTAACATGAACCTTATTGACCTTATTAACACACACCTAAATACGAGTGAAGCTGCAATTGCATTTTATTACCCAGTTAACAGTTGGAAATTTGAAAACTCAGAGCAGTGTTTAAACGAAAGAAATCATTAAAAAATCATAGACAAAATATCAAGTGCTTGATAAAAAATCATAGACTAAATCATAAATTTTCCAAAATCAGAGCTCAGATTCGTGATCTACGCATTTTTTTTTACCCTAGATTCAATATAAACAAAAGTTTAAATTTAATTTTCCGTCGGGACCTGCAATTCTCGGTTTTTTGATACCAATTCTAAGAAGCAAACCACTTTCAGCGCTTGCAACAGAATATGAATTCCAGCAAAGCAATGAGTTCAAAGAAGAAAACGTTCAATAGAATTGGTGAGAACATTTTTATTAAAAATAAAGTTATAATATGCCTCGTTAGGCTTGGACTTTAAAAATTGAACTTAGATAATTTGCATTTACATTCATCAGAGACAACTGCAAAAGGAACGGACATTTGGCCAAGACGGACTGCTGGTGGAGGAGGAGGAGGGGCACTCGCTGGTAGTGGTGGTGGAGGCAGTGCCAACGGCGGTGGCGGTGTTGGCACTGCTATTAACAATCACCAGCAATCGCAAACACCGCCGGCATTGACAACGCCGACTGCTGCTGCTCCTGTCAAACAACAACAGTCGCCTAAATTAGTGAGCACGACGACGACAACAAGCAGTACCAACAACACTACCACTGCTGCTGCCGCTGCTACCGATGGCCATTCGAACTTCAACAACAGTGGCAGTACCACCAATAATCCTGTCACGGCTAAGGTAGCAGAGTTTCTGGCGGGAAGTTGATTGGTTACTTACAATTAGCCGCAAAAACAATTCATATAATCGGTTCAGGCACCATCTCCTCCGTCCCATGCGCTGAAGAATCCATCTACCACAGTCGGATCTGCGACAGCAGTTGGCAGCAGCAAAGGCATGCCAACGCTACCATTGTCTTCATCTTCGGCTACTACTGCTCCGGCCAGCACCCACTTTTGGTTCTACTTGGACCCGAGTGGTTTGCAGCGCGGTCCATTTGACAGTCATCAGATGCAGGCCTGGTTCAGCAGCGGGTACTTTTCGGAGACATTGCAAGTTAGGCGCAAGGAGGAGACGACCTACACCACGCTGGGTGAGTGCGTGAGACAACTGAGCACTTAAATGAATAGCAGTTTTATAGCCCGGAATTTATCTAAGGGTGGGTGGCGGGAGTTAATGCGTATTAATTAACAAAAGTTGGAAAAATAGTATTTTTTACATTTTTCAAAAGACCAATGAGGGCCAAATGATAAAAAGGGTAAAAATTAATTAATGGGAATATTTCAAAACATTTCAACATGTGGGTAAAGAAACGACTTACGGGTTGGACCCAGGCATTTCAAAGTAAATATGTCGGAAATTTGGTGTTTTTTCTATTTCTGTTTTTTTTTTCTTAGGAGATCTGTTTTTGATCAACAGCAGAGAAAAACCATTCAAAGCGCGCGAGGGGACGTCATCGGCTGCGTCAGCCCACAAACCGCTGCAGCAACAGAATGCTGCGTCTGCTGCTTTTCCAGCAGTTCAACAAAGGTGACCGATTGCGTCAAAAAAAAATTCACTAAAATTTGCTCATTTCATACCTTTAAAAAACCATATGAATGCATTTATTATCATTTATTTTCGAATCGCATGATTTATTTATTTTCTTGTACTATTTGAGTCCAATAGATAAAGATTCCAAATGTACCAAACAGGTACATATTGTGACTTAAATAAAATAATAAATAAGCTGAATTTTTTTTTTGGAACCATTAAGTCGATGGACTGGGCATGGCAACATGGTCTTTAATGCGTCTAATAATCTGTCCATTACTAGTAACAACTGTTCAGAATCAGTCCGTCGGATTTGATCGAGTCTATCACCCAGCATCCGCACATCTCGCCCAATTTGGAGAGTGTACAGCGTATTTGGGCCACCACTCCGTTGGAAGAGGTCGCTGTTGGAGGGGGCGGCGGTGCCGTTGGCGGTGCGACCGTTGCCGCAACTGCCCCAGCATCAGTTGCGGCACCCTCCAGCAACATTGCTATCAGCGGTGGTGGTGTTTCAACAGCCGTTCCTTCAATTGATGGTGGTGCTAGTTCAACAACGGCGTTGACAGTGAGTTGTCATTCTTTCTGAATCAAAATCCTTGGGGTTGACTGATTTGACATACATAAACAAGGAAACTGTGCCTTTAAAAGACATTTAGTCAAAAACATTTGTTTTAAAGTCAACGAAATTTTGTATCATTCGAAAACTTTCATGTAGAGAAGAACTAATACTAATTGTAAGTTAATTCGGTAATACTCCAAATTGCTGTCCCGATGGAAAATTGACTTACAAATTTTTTAGAATATAGGGTAATAACGCGCTGGTCGCGAACCTGAACTCGGATTTTGCAAGGTCATAGATTTTGTCTAGATTTTTCATTAAGTTATTTTTATGCTAAAACCGCTTGTGCGCCACGATTTATTTGGTAAAACGCCTTTGAAATATTTAACCGGAATAGCATTTATCAAATTACTTTTGTGATAAAAATCATTTATTTTTTTGCAGATGTTGCAGAACAAAGAGTTGCAAATTTTGGAGGAGCAACGCAAGTTGCGCGAGAAGGAGGAGCTGTTACGCCGGGACGAGTTGGACAGAGCGGAGAAGGAGCGGCGTATGCGCGATATGGAGACGGAGCTGAAGCTACAACAGGAAGAACTAGGCCGACGCGCTCGCGAGAAAGAAGCGGAGTTTGATCAACGCTACGCGCAGATGGTCGACTATGAACGCAAGAGGCGAGACGAGTTGACCTCGCTGGAGCAGCGAATTCGCACCGAACACCTGCAGCACCAACTGCGACTGGTTAGCATAGCCACAAAAAGGGGCATCTGAAATCATTTCGATGATACATCCGAACTGCCTTAAAAAGGATGAATTTCTCGAAGCAATGGAAAAGAACATAGAGATTTATTTAGTAAGGGTTTTGCTGCTGTACTTTGAAAAAATGCAAAAAACATACAGAATAGACTCCTTGAGATAATTTAGTTAATAGCTTATGTGTAAAATACTTTAATTTTGGTCTTATATTTTTTTGCACAAAATTTCAATCCAAATTATATGAAGGGGGCATCGGACATTCAATCAATTGGGTCATTGTTTGCTTCAACCTTTTCAAGTCCGCAATTGTGAATCGTTGTTGTTTTTTTTACCAATTCAATATCAGTCACTTATTTACAGAAAGTCATTACCGTCATATTTTCATAGGAAGAGGAGGACCGGCGCCGGGCCAAGGAGTTGGAGGAATTGTTGCGCCGTGAGCAGGAGCGTCAACATCAATTGGTGGAGGCGGAGGTGAAGCGCAAGCGCGAGGAGGAGGAGCTGCGCCTGCGACTCGCATTGCAGGAGAGGCAGCACCAACAAGAGCTGATCAGGGAGAAGGCACGCCGGGCGGAGGAGGAGCAACGCCGTCGGCTGATTGAGGAACAACGCCGTCAGTTGGTCGAGGAGCAGCGCCGTCAGCAGCTGGTCGAACAACAACGCCGTCAACAGCTGGTCGAACAACAACGCCGTCAACAGCTGGTCGAAGAACAGCACCGTCAACTGGTCGAGGAGCAGCAACAACAGGTGTCTAGGGAAGTGGGAGAGGGAGGGGAAGGTGTTGCGGAGTGAGAGTGGAGTGGAAGGAAGGGACACTCAAAAGTAAATTACAGCAGCATCAGCCAACGGTGACGGAGCAGCGTCGCGGCTGGCAGCCCGTGCAGTTGCCGAAGCCGGCCCCGATTCCGCCGGCTATCACCAAACAGCAGCAGCAGGACGAAGTCGCAGGGGGAGGAGCAGTGACCGCACCAAAGACACACGCCAGCAACAACAAAAAGCAGCAGAATAAACAGCAGCCCGAAAATGTGGTTTTTTGTTGTGCACCGGGGTCCTTTCTCTTTATTTCGTTATTAAACAACTAATCCTTAAAAAAATTCTAATGCACCTCAGTCCAATCGCATTTAATGAGTCCGATCACATTTATGAGTCGTTTCTTGGACTATATTAATTTCCGATTATGACCAAACATCACTACTATTAGTTGCAACCATTTTTCATTGGTCACGCAGTCACATTTTCTTTCTCCGCCGAATCATTATAAAAAGTACGGTATCGGGATGCCAAAGTTGCGATTCTTGGAACATTATGAACGAGGGCGATACGTACCCACAAGGGCGGTGATATTTCTTATGGAAAAACATTAAAACCGAATAAAACACTCAAGAAGCACTAGCTGATTTCTTTGACAAATAGTTATTGCATAAATTGTCTTTTATATTCATTTTTTTATTACCGCATTCAATTATCCCAACAGCATCAGCCAGCGGTGACGGAGCAGCGTCGCGGTTGGCAGCCCGTGCAGTTGCCGAAGCCGGCCCCGATTCCGCCGGCTATCACTAAACAGCAGGACGGAGGCGCAGGGGGAGGAGCGGTGGCCGCACCAAAGACACACGCTAACAACAACAAAAAGAAGCAGAATAAACAGCAGCCCGAACATGTGGGTTTTTGTTGAACACCCTGTCCTTTTTAAACAAACAGTTGAACAATGTGTTGTTTAACGTTCAGATGTCACCGGTTGAGGACAAATTTACGGTGTGGATCATCAAACGGGTGAAGGCATTGAACCCATCCGTGGACGCAGAAGTGTTTGCTACTTTCATTTCGGGCATCGACTCACCAAATGAGGTGCGTCGTATGACGACCAGGACCGTAAACATGGGAAGAGAAAGAGAATTCCCTCCTTCTTCGCTGAAAAGAAAAACCGAATCTTTGCGTTTCTGGGTAACACCTGATAACGGAAGAAATCTTTTAAGGCTGAGGACTACATCGTTGGCTATTTGGGCGAGAAAAAGGAAGTGAAAGAGTTCCATCGTGACTTTTTGCAGAAGCGAATCGAATTACGTCCGCGGGTACACCAACAGGCACCGAAGGACGTAAGTGACAGACGGTGATTTTGTTTAAAGAAATATTATATTTGGAAGTTTAACTTTATCCTATAGCACTTACAAAGGAACCTCGCGAACTGTCAGTCTGAAAATGCAAATATGCTATACCATTGGTTATAGCAGGGTTGATTTATATTGCGATTTTAATTTTTATTTTGCGTCAACCACTAACCCATACGTTATGGGGCCTCACAAAGGATTTTTTCTGCTTTAGGCTGCAGTGGGATGAAGGGAAAGGAGCAGTGAAATGCCTGTCCCTGTAGGTTACAATTTTTTTGTTTGTTTTTGTGTCGAGGTTCAATTTTCACTGCAGCCTAGGAGACGAAAAATTCGTGTTTTGAGCCTTCATACTTTATTCATTAGTGACTCGCGAAATTACTGCTCGCGAGGCTCTCTTGTTAGCCATCTGACTTATCTTTACCAGAAATTCAGTAGGAAAAAGCAGTGGGTGGATATGCAATAAACAAATAAATTCTATAACGACTAGTTAATCCAAAATGTTTCATTGCTTGCTTTGCTTTCCTCGGTGCTTTTCATTTTTTTTAAAGATTACTATACTTCCCAGGTTTTCTGATAAGGAAATTGTAATGATCAGTTTTTGATTAAAACAAAAATATATGTATATCAAGGAAACGCGCTAATAATAATTGTAAATGCGCTATGAATCGCTTTGTCCACATTTAGGACCTATCCAGACCAGCAGCGGCTCTTTGCGCTGACTCGGAGCAACACCACAAAGGCATCGGTGGATGGGCCTCGGGCGGTAACTGTGGGGTGACATTGGCAGCGAACTGTGCAACTACCACATCTGTAGCGACGACGATGGGAATGGCCAATGCAGCGCAAAACAACAAAAAGAAGAAAGGAGGGCAGAAAGGGCAAAAGGTGGTGTCCTCATCCTCCTCCCATCAGCTTTCCACCAACAAGTTCACGGTTAGCGTCTGCTGGAGCTGAACATGAACACAGACCCAGTGGTTCTTGTTGTTGTCGAAAAAAAGCAACCACCGTACTACTCTCATGTACTTTTGCGTTATGGCCTATTATTAGTACATATTCGAAAATCCCGGAATTCACTAAAAATAAAAAATTCTACCGTAATGTTTTTTCCATGGTATAGCGTAGCATCTGGAACCCAGTTACAAAAATCCTCGGAAACATAACTAGAACACAAAACTATATACGCCACCGCATGGCACATTTATTTAAAATGAACGGTGGTTGCTGAATTGATAGTGTGCATTTTATTATAGCAGTATAGGTGGATGTAAATCCCATCAATCAACCACTAGCGGTGGGGCTCGGCATTTTGTAATTTTATGAATTGTTTGACTGTTACTGTTAATGTCTGTGATTGGTCAGCTTACTATTAGTTTCTGTTCCCTTGTTTTCCTCATTAACACCAAATCATCCCAAATATCGCAATAATTCTCAGGTGTTGGATCCGGCAACGTTGGGCTTTCGTCCGGCCAGTGACCCGAATCGTATGAATGCGGGCGAAATTGATTCTGTTCCGCCGGTGCCGGGTGGTGGTGGCTGCAACAAAAAGCGTTAAATGATCAGTCGAAGAGATATTAATTGGAATGAATGGAGCGCAAGAATTTGCTGATATTTATTTACAAAATTTTGTTTGGCATATATGATGGATTTGTGAATTGTTTTCCTCCGTCAACATTTTCACCTATTCTCTCTCTGTTTGTCTGCTGTCTCCCGCGCGACTCTCATCCATCCTCCGATCGTTTTTTTACTCTGCTGTTCTAGCCTTCTCTATCTTTTTTTTTTCTCTCCCTCTATATATTATTTTACGTAATGGATGTGAGAAATGACCCGAAAAATTGATGATGATGAGTGACTTTGACTACTCATTGTTATTTGCTGCTTGTGTTGTTAATACGAAAAAAATGAGTAAAAAGGAAGAAAATATAGTGGACCAGAATTATTCAATCAAATTACATAAAAAACATTAATTTCAAAGGGATGGTTGCCTATATAATACCATGTCTATTCAGTTTCAATTAATGAGTCCAATCAGCTGATCATCCTTTGTTTTGTGGATCATAACTTTCTTCTTATATTCTTGTTATAATTCGAAGGCTTACATAACAATACTTAAAAAGGGACAAGTAAAATAAAAAAAGTAATTTCCCTTTTTTCTCTTAATCAATTTGTCGAAATTCTCATTATTAATATAATCTTGAGACTTAAAGCCATTATGGTCTATAAAACTAAGGATGGAAGATGATTGGACTTATAAATTGAATCCAATTTTTCCTATTTAGTATCATTAAAATATTTAGGTGGTCGCATGTCATCCAACCCAAATTTAGAGCGCCTATCGTAATAAATTATGCTTGTGTTTTTTTCATAGAATTTAACTTTTTTGCTGTAAAATAGTGCGCTACTAAGTTTAGTTGCGCGCCTTTCTAATTTGGTCTGTTCTTTGCTGTCATTGATTGATTGCATGCATTGAATTGGATGGACGACGGACGGCCCATAAATAGAAAGGCGACGGCGGGCGGGGCTCACTCCCCAATCCACCACAGACAAAAACTTGTTTCATAACCAACTCTACCCCAAAAAACCCGGGGTTTCGGGTTTTAAAGAGTTGTTTGCCGAAAAGAAATACAAGGACAAACCCGGGGTTTCGGGTTTTAAAGAGTTGTTTGCCGAAAAGAAATACAAGGACAAACCCGGGGTTTCGGGTTTTAAAGAGTTGTTTGCCGAAAAGAAATACAACGACAAAGATCAGCAGTTCATAATACATAAATTATGTTATTTTGGTTTATTATTTGTCCTTAAAATTTTCAGCAGCGTTTTGTTCGCACCCTCCGTCGTTGATTATTCTTAAAAATTAGTTTGTTGTTGTTCAAAAAACAGTAAAATGACGGAACAACGTTCGCGAAGAGAAAATATTCAGCAACTGAAAGAAATGTGAGCACTTTTTTAATTATGTAAAATTGAAAATTCACTTAAACCTTCAAAAGGGGGAAAAGTTTTATTTGGGATATTACTTAATAATAGAAGAAGAACCCAATTTCAACTTCCCTCTGAAACAAGCTCCAGAACCAGATAGAACAAAGTAGTAAACTTCAATATTATCGACTCCAGAAAATATGAATTCGAAATCCTTATCTAGGCAGAAGCGTCCGTTTTTAATAAATCCTGATTCCTCTTCAGAAACATTTGGTCTTCCAATGTATTCGACTTATTGGACCGTGCCACGGTTAGTACGGCATTGGCGTCGACTAGTGCTGTGTTTGATTTGCTTGTCAATGCCCACCTTTTTGGTGCAAATCGGTCGGTTGGCCGGCTGGAAATTTGGCGGGCATTGAATGGAGAAGGGCCCGAATTGATCGACCGATTTGAAGACGGTTTCTACAAAAAATTGCCAATGCCCCAAACGCCGCCGCCCGATAATTTCATTGGATTCAAAAGCATTTGCATAAGGTTTTTTCAATTTTTAATATTGTTTTTTGTCTGATTGTTAAGCCAGATGCATTCTCACTTTATTTTTTATTTTTTTTTGTACTGGTGCTAAATTGCGTTTCAAATTTATCCTACATCAATCAAAAAAACCTAAAATACTTTTAGATGTAATTTTTTCGGCATTCGTTCTTGGAGAGTTATTTAAATCTTTCAGGGTAATTCGGATTGATTGTAATTGTGTCTTCCCTTTTCCGGTACATTGACGACTCCGTGGTCGCCTTTCTTCATCGCATCTGTCGTCTGTTCCGCCACTCGGCCATTGCCTTGAAGTTGGTCGTTTGGCCACAGTCCAGTCGCGCATGGCACGTGATGGCCCAGCAAATTTGGCCGTTGACAGTGGCCAATGTATGCCAACTGCGCGTGGATAGGTAAGCGTCCAAATTGGAAATTAAAAAGTGTCCTTTTCACAAATGGCCTTGAATTTTGCGAATGTTTCCCACAATTGAAGATTAAAAGGTCCCTTAAGTGAAACTAAAAGACTATAAATGCGCTTCCCGCAACATGAAGTGCAATTTTTTCAGCTATGTGTTCCCCTGTCTTCGTCAGTTCATTGCGCCGTCTGTCCTCCGCGACTGCGTCAACCTTCGCCAAATTGAGTCGGACGGAGTGTTCCCGGAATGTAAGAAAATTGGGAAAATAAAAATCAATTAAAATGAATAACAAGAAAAATAAATTTAAGTGCATTTAAAAAATAATTTAAGTGCATTTTTTGGTCTCAAGTCGGTGCAAAAATTTCAGATACTTTAAACTTTAAACATAAGATAACCTAATGATCCACCAATATTCTAGTTTTTTAAATCACGAGAAAAGGTAAAATTGTTTGCTAAAGATTATTTTGCAAATTCAGGTCCGCCTGACGACAATCCGACCGCGTCGCATGGCCAAGCACTGGCCAAGTGGCTGCACACACCGCGCGGGGACGGCATGCCGAAATTGCTCAATGTCGAGGCATGGACAGGCCTATTCCACGACCAGATTGAACAGCTCAAAGAGGTTAGAATGGAGGGGAGGAAGCAAAAGGAGAAACTAAGGGATAAAAAGGCAATATCATAATCGAAAGGAAATGTTTTTTTATATTTATTGAATTTTTGCCAAATTTAAAAAAAAATGAAAAATGGCTCAATCCTTGTAAATAATTTGCCCCTATTTTGAGGTTTTTCTCGTCGCCGATTCGTCCGTCAGTTACGCTGTTCGTTTGTCCGTGCATTTGCGAGATTCGTATACACCTTTTGCGGTGGACAACAGCCAAACGGGGGAACAGATGACATTTTATCCCATTGACAAAAGGTAAAAAAACACGAGGAGTTTTGTCGGTGATTAACGTCCCCGGTTTTTGGTGATTTCCTGGTCAAAATATTTGAAATATTTTGGTTGTTCTAAAATTCCTGAAATTTTGTTTATTTCAAAATTCAACAAACAACGGGGAATTCATTATTTTCAAAATTCAATAGTTTTAAGCTCTTTACTTCTGCTGAATCAATGTTGTTTCTAAACAATATTGTTAAAGCTTTTAAATGAGCAATTTGAGGAAAGAGAAAAAAAAATTTGATCAAGAAACTTCCGGTGACATTTTGGGTGCACCGCCCTCGCCTTCTTGATATGGCCTTAGAGTTGATGCACCTCTTTCATGTGCCATGGTCTACGCTATTTTTTGGGACTAAGCCATTTTAAAAAAAGGGACCGCCAATAGCCGTGCCGCAAAAAGTTTAAATATAATTTTTCAAGTGATGCCCTTTGGCTGCTGAAACGGGCTCCGACCATTGACGCCCCGCAGCAACAGACGGGGGGCGACAGTGGTGTTGGCGAAACTGCTGCTTACACCATCAAGGACGACCAGCAGAATTGGCGATGGACGACTGGGCACAGTGTTTTCCGAGTGCAATTCGAAGACCGGGACATTGGGTGAGAGCAATGGGAGGGAGACAAAACAAACTGCAAAGGGCTTTTCAACGAAAAGGGGGATGGCGAATATTAAAAATAAAATGTTAAATGAAAATTTTCATTTGAAAACCGCCTAATATTGTAATTTTGAATGAGCTATTGCATGAATTTAAAACTTAAAAATTTTTTTTTTTTACTTTCGTACTCAGCAAATTTATTTTTGTTGGACGCCTGGACTCCTTGCGCCTCCCCGGATTCCCCTTTCGCTCCCATTTCACCCTTTGGGCTTGAAAAATAGATCAAGTTGTAGGAAGGCCCATAGGAATGTTTTTTTTGTCATAACTAATTCTCTTTCACCCTCTGAAAAATCAAAGGGGGCGCGGTTAGACTCGACTAATAAAAAAATTAATAACCAAATAATAATAAATAAGAAAAAAAACAAAAAAAAAAATTTTGAATTAAATCCAAGAAAAAAAAAAATAAAAATTAAAAAAAAAATAAAAACTAAATCAAAAGTTTGTCAACGACACTTTGTTAACATTTGTTTAGGCCTCTGACTGTGCAATAATTCGGAACGATCGATCTTCAACGCCGTCACACTTTTTTGATCAGAATATAAGAAAAAAGCACTGGATAAAATGGCATTTTTAAGACAGACACAAATACCTATTTCTGTGGATATCATGATGATCTTTCAACTTTTTTCCGTAATCAATCGATATTTTTTTTCCTTCCTGTTTATTTTTGTGCAGTGTGCGAATAATTTTATGGGCATTTTTATGTGTTTATTTTGGATTTCGGGGAAAGGGCATAGAAAATTGACCGGTGTATCTTAAAAATGTGGACGAAACAATAGTTACAGTTGTTTAAGAGTGAATTTTGAGGCTGTTGACAATGATTTACTAACACTATGACAACATCTGAAATCCAGGAACACTTAAACAAATAATAAAAACAAATGTTTTTTTGTTCGGTTATGCATTTTGATGAAGAGGAGGAAGAAAAAGACCCCTCCTCCCATCATCATTTTGCCTCTCTCTCTTACTGCTTTTTTCTGCTATTTCTTTACCACCACATATGTCTATGTGTGTATAGCAGCGAGAGGTATGTCGTCCTTTTCGTCGTCGTAATTCTGTTGGGTTCCAGAGAGAGAATACTGGGAGAGGTGGATGTGCATTTGTGAGTACCCCGCCCTCACCCTCTGCTGGTGTTTACATTCTTTTGCCGCCATTGTTAAGAGTGCAATTAATAAAATTGTCGGTTGTTCGATAATAAAAAAAAACTATTAAATGGAAATTTCCTCGCCATATTTTTTTATGAGTTTGCCGCTAATTGTGAGACAAAAAGTGAAAATTTTAAATTTCGGCGCGTAAAACAAAAAAGAAAACAACAACAAATAACAAAAAAATTTGAGGATCCACCATAAAACGGATATCACTTCCATTCGTGTTCCCCCTCCCCTTTCTTCATTCCCCTTAGATTTATTCTTCTTCCACGGGCTCCTCTTTCTTCTCCTTTTTGATCTTCTTTTTAACGGCACGGTACTCGGCCACTACGACGGCGTGGTCACGTTCGTACGGTTCGAGGGTTACCTTAAAAAATATCCATTGAGGTTGAGAGGTGTGGGTTCCGTAAATACCAATCTAATCCACCACTTCCCTTATTCTATGAACCAAAAAATCATGGTATAGTTTCTTTGTATTGTACGTAAAGTCGTTTGCTCGCCAAAGGGAATACGATTTTATACAAAGCAACCAAATTGGAAATAAAGGGAAACCGAATGATATTCCGAGCTCTATTCAATCTGGCTCCCAAAAAACCATCTCCATTCCACCCCAAATGGATCTCGGCTTCCGAAACCAAGATTGGTTCTCTCTAATTTATCCTTATCACTTTGTGAATCTATTGAATTTCTCGACTGAACCTGTTCGATTGGCTTGAATTGCTCCTCGCGCAGTTTGTTCACTTCTCCGGCAAACACTGCCTCCGGCTCCGCCGTACTGTCCACACAATTCGCCTTGATGGAGATGACCACGTGACCGTTGTTCTTCAGAAATTTGTGCGCATTATGTGCCACAATGCGCGCTTGGTCCGGCTGTGCCACGTCCGAGAAAATTGTGTCCACAATGCCAATCTGTGCACAACCAACTTGGATCAATTTTTTTTGATCACAACTATGACATGACACTCTTTCAGCTTACCCAGAAATCTAATTATATTACAAAACCAAAAAGAGGTAATACAACAACTAATAACGGCTATTCTAAATTTTGACCCTAAAACATATGTGGAATAATTATAAACTTTTATATGAGATCGGTTTTGAATTGGCCGGTATGGCCATTTTTTTGGAGATTGGCTAAAATAGTTATTTTCTTGACTTTAAACCAAAAAAAAAAAGCTTCGTTTTGCTGTCACGTCGTGGAGAATGACTTATTGAGAGAATACATTGACTGACCATCATAGCGTATTTGTGCGGGTGTCGTGCGTCGTCCACAATTGGCACCACGTTGGGCCGCTTTTTGGCCATGCCGAGCAAGTCACGCCCACTGCGATGTGAAAACTCCACTGCGTACACCATCCCATTCTATTCAAAGGGAAGAAAGACGAACATTACAGAGAGTGACAGAAACAGAGAAAAAGAAAGGAGTGAGAAAGGATACGGAAAAGGATTCTCTTACCGGTCCAACAATGTCTGACACATGGGAAACTGAAGTGCCGGAAGCAGCGCCAAGGTAAAGTACACGGGCGCCTAAAAATGTATTACCTTCATTAAAACAATAAACCAAACCATACCAATGTGCAAAAAACTTTTGTTATCATAAAAACCGAATTATTGAGTAATTATTAACCTCATTTACTATCCCTCGATTTCTTTAATTAATAAATACAGCGAACGCGTGGGAACTATGGACAAAGAAACAGACAGACCCGGGTAAATATGCGTGTCCTCTATGCCGGCCATGACGGCGGCTGCCAACTTGGAGCGAAACGGATTCCACACGCGGTACTCGACCGGCGGTATTGGCCCTACTGTCGTTGCTGTTGTGGTATTTTCCATGGTTGCGTCGCCACCGTTTGTCTCTGTCGGCGCTGTTGGTGTTGTCGGCGCGAATTCCGTCTGCTGGGCAGAGATGCGCTTCTCACCGTACACCGAATCGCCCGGCACCATATTCAGAGTGACCAGGGCATCTTCTCTGCCTTTGACGATGAAAATGCCTGAAAAAGGACAGTGCTACTGGCGAAAACTGTCATTTATTTGCCAATTTAAATAGATGCCAGATGTAAGTAAGATTATCAGTTTAAACAAGACTGACGAATCCCGGGTTATGTACCTAATACCCGTTTTAAGTCTCGGTTTATGCAACAAAAGAATTCTAATGAGGAATTTTGCCATAATTTAAAAACTACTTTTTAGATTGGTTCAATTAACAAAACGATCGTTTTTCAAAACCCTCCCTTAATAAATGAACCATAGACCAAACTAACGATTGATCAGTGTTTACTATACTATCCGCCCAATGCGCGGACATACCTTTGATCCGATGCGGTTCCACAATGACTTTGCGTCCGGCGCGCATGCCGCCAGCGCCTCCTCCGCGAGGTGAACCGCCGCGTCCGCGTGGAGAGCCTCCACCGCGGCCACGGGGAAAACCACCGCGTCCACCGCCGCCGCCACCACCACCACGTTGACTGGCTCCTCGAAAACCACCGCCGCCGCGCTAAATGACGCATTAACAAATAATTAATTCGATGTAATTTTAGGAAAACGAATATGATTGGTTGCGGATTGCTCACCGGTTTAAAGCCTCCTCCTCCTCCGTTGCTGTGACGAAAACCGCCACCACCACCTCCTCCACCCCCGCCGCGTGGACTGCCCCCTCTGCCTCCACCGCCGCCTCGACCACCGCGAAAACCTTTTTAAAGAGAAAACGTCATAAATAAACACAGCCTTTTTTTAAGCTTTTTAACCGGTTGAGTCGAAATTTTTGTGTCTCACATTTAAAGCACACACGTAACCAGAGTTGCCATGTCAGTGGATATTGCCCCCCCCCCCTCGCCCTTGTTAGAATCGGATTAGCATACCAATAACCGCCTCAAAATCTGTCCCTAGATATATTTTTTTATGATGGTTTACTCACCTCCGCCCCCTCCTCCTCGCCCGCCGCTAACGCCGCGTGGAGAAAATTCGGGTCTGGCCATCGTTTATACGCTGTTCGTTATTTTTGATGAACGCTGAAAAAAAGCTTTGACAAATTGTAACAAAAAAACAAACACAAAAAGAACAAACGACCAAAAAGTGCGTGTAGAATAATAAGGAATAAAGTATAAGAAAATTTGAGAATTCTTTTAAATTGAAATAATATACAATGCGAGTGGGGGAAAGGGGAGGAGGAAGGCCAATTCTTTTTGCAAATGATACCAATGTTTATATTTGGCAGCCAATCTAGTTTAAGCGGCTGATTGGAACCAAAAATGCAATATATTTAGGCAAATTCCTTCCCAGTAATGGCACTCACAATAAAGCAATAGGTCAATAAAAATAATAAATGTATTATCATCCATCGCCGTCCCTTCAATCATCCCTTTTTGGCAATTGCGGCGGACGACTCCAACTTGGGGGCGGGGGGTTTGAAGTTAGCTCCTCTGAACGGCTCTAATTTGCGCTCCTTTTTCTTCACAAAGTCGCGCCACGAGCCGCGCCGTTCGTCTCTGCTCTCCTCGTAGTTCTTCTTGTACTCCTCCTCCAACTTTCGCTTCTCCGCTGCCTCCTGCACCGCCTCGGCCAACCGCCGCTTCTCCTCATTGGCCCGCTCTTCCAACGTCCGCCGCTTCTTCTCCCGATCAGCAAACACCTAATAATAAAGAATGATGGTGGAAGCGGTAAAAAGTCAACAAATAAAGACCAATGGGAACAGAAGATAGCTCTCCGCCAAAAAAGCAAAAAACGAAAATTCAAAAGAAGTTGGTCACATTTGAGATTTTTGTATCTCGAACTGAGGAACGCCCATTTCTCTTTGAATTTCAAAGGTGCTACCCAGGTTAGAACTTTTTTTTGTTTGTTTGTACAATTCAATGTATCGATAAAAGCGATAGTTTTCTTATAAATGACTCATACACAATTAACTTGTTGTTTATATCAGTTTTTAGAGATATGCCCATATACGAATTTTTAAAATCGAAACCCTAACAAAATCAATTTAAACAAGAACCTTTGTCACTGTCACCCAAAGAGAACGAGCGTAGCCCTGTGGTGTTTCTTCTTCAATGGCATCAGCCTTTCCGTCCTAAAAATGAATGGTTTTAACAATTAGCTAAAATTAGAAACCCGTCGCATTTTGCGCTTCTTCTCGCTGATTTGCACTGCCAACCTTGCCTTTGCCTCCTCGTACATGTCACGACAACGTGACAACTCATCCGGGTCCTCAACGGTAGCGATCGCCTTTGAAAAAGAGATATTAGTCGTGCAATTTTAAATAAATTTCCCTCTGACACAACAAAAATTAATTCAATTTAAATTAGTCTCAACTAATATTTAAAAAAGGTAGTCACTGAATAGAAAAAACAGAATTTTCGATGTCTTGAGTTCGAACCTAGGAAATGAGGCCTTAAAAAAACACAGAAATTTTCCATGAGATTTTCCAGGTCGCGGCTCGTGTAAAAATGCCATAATGGATTTAAGAACCAGAAGAGTGACGGTGACCCGTAAAAACATAAATGCGTTACTTGGTTTTTTTTTTTTAATTGACTTTCATTTTTTAAAACGGGTGGGGTCGTGTACCTTTTTCAACGCGTCAAATGCACGCTCGGCCCTCTCTCGGCAGTTCGGGTTTTTGTCCGGATGGATGAGCAGAGACAACTTCTTGTACTTCTTGCGCGCATCCTCCACATTTGTGTCCGGTTCCAGTTGGAGCACCTCGAACGGGTTCAAGTTCAAATAAGTGGACCCCGGACGCAAAATGCGCTCAATTTGCTGCTCCGACGTGAGGTTAGAGTCGCGCTTCTCCGTGTACTTTAAGTCATTGTAAAACTGCTCAAAGGTGTCCATCCCATAAAAGCAATAGCAAAAGAAAGTCTCTTATTTTCACTTTTAAACTTAATAAGTAATTAAATATATTATAACAAAAATATATTCTCGCAAAAGAAAGAAATACGTACATGTTGAAATTAGTTGCAAGTTTAAAGTTTAAACCCGTGCCCATTTTTTAGATGCGTTCGTTTTTATGCTCCGTTCTCGTAATAAAACATTTTTGTGGTCTTTTGAGAAATTTGAGGACTTTTGTGGTTTTTGGATAAAATGAGAAAAGTACGCGATTTTTTGAAAATCAAGAAATTTGGCATAAATATTTGAAACTTTTCTTCAAATCCAATATTTTTTTGGCTAAAATCTTTATTTTACAATTAAAATCCATTTACAAAAGCATCCAAATTTTCCAAAAGGAGCTTTTTGTGGTTTTTTGAAGAAAAAAATCCTCAAAAATCGGTCATTTTTTGCGCAATCTGTTACTAAAATACACACTGATTTTCAAAATTTTCCCGGTGGCCCTATCGGCACCAGGGTTGGACGAAATTTTGTTTCGTTTTCAGTTTTCAAAATTTATTTTTCGTTTCGTTTTCGTTGCGAATGCTCTTTTTCGTTTCGTTATCGTATACGAAAAGCTTAAAATTTTAATTGTAAACTAGCGGTTGAATGCGCCTTCGGCGCACACAACCGCTAGGCAGTACGGTGTGTTGTGAACAGTAATGAATGCTAAAACGGACTATGGCTCGGCCGCTTCACGGCCTCGCATCCTATCTTTTTTGCATTTTATGAAGCTTTAACCTTTGGCAAAGCTTAATCCATTTTTTTTCTTTTTAAAACATAGGAAATATTAGTGTTGCTTTAAAGGCAGGGTTACCCTTGAAAATTTCCCAAAATAAGTACATCGCTGGTCAAAAATTAGTTTTAGGGGTCAAAAATAAGTACATTTTTTGAAAACGTTGTTTTGAAGCTTAATCTTGCGTTTTAATCTTGCGTTTTTATTCATCAAAATCAGTAGCGCGAAATATTTCTCTCCTCAAACAATTTTTTAAGCAATTTCCGGCTTTGAAATCTTGTCAAAAAATTACCAATTTTTGAGAAACATTTGAGAAACCCTATGTAATTGGGGTAAGGTGGTGCCGATAGGCGCCACCGTGGGAAATTTTGAAAATTTATGGCCGATTTATTAATAGATTTTCTCCAAAAATAAGTACAAATTACAAATTTAAAAGTTTTGCACCCTCCAAATAAGGCTAGTTGGAAATCACTAATTTTTGAATTTTTTTTTGTTATGCATTATTATTGTTTATTTTTTTAATTTTAAGTAGATTTGATTTTTAGGCAATGGTATGCCTTTCACACCATCTTATAATTAATTTTAAAAACCTGCCGGTCCGCCCCCCTTCATTGGATGAAATAAATTTGCGATGGATTTACAACCAAAATTTGGTTGAAATTATGCAGTTTCTGGCCTATCATGGACTTATCAATAACTAAATGGAATAGAAAAACTTCTCAACCATCCCAAATTAAGGACGGTTTTATGGTAAAACAAATATTAAAATTATAAACAAATTCCCTTTAGTGGAAGTGTTCAAGTTGTAACGCAACCAAATCAGTTTGAGAAGGAAGATTTTCAACAACGGCAACTGAAACCTTTCAATAATTTGGACCCTGCTTTACATGTGAGCCGAAGATTGGCGGAACTGGGAATAGCGAAAAGATACGTGTGTCAACTGGTTCAACCTTTGCCGATTACAATATGTTCAACAAAAAGCAATTGGATGTCAAAATGTTGTGGTGCAACTTGGAGACATGTTGGGTAAAACAGAACACAATCGAGGAAAAAAAAGTGAGGCTGCAGCATGTGTACGTCGGTGCAAAAGAACGAAAGAAAGGTAAAAAACTAGAAAAAAAAAAATGCAAAAATGGGCAAATGTTTCTTTGTTTTGGAGTTTATCTTTTACAGAAAGAACCAAACCAACCAAACTTAGGTTTGAGCATGAAGGAAAAGATGTCAAAATAACACCTAATTGAATCAAAAAATTCTGGAGAACAATGGACCACGGGTGGTCGCGTCCAAGGTTTTGCCGTTTCTTTGATGCTGGTATTAACAATGCTAAGGATAAAAATCCGCAACTATAAGGCTACCGCTAGGGTATCTGCAGATAAAAAAATCTGCAGCTAAAATCCGCATTAACAATGCTAGGGATAATTATCTGCCGCTAAGGATTTTTTTAGCCCTAGCTACCTAGCTCCGGATATCTCTCTCACTATTATCTTTTTTTCTTTTCTCTTCTTTAACGTTTTATGTCGCTGATGATGTAATAATGATGGGCATTAAAGCAACAAAAATCGGATGTTTGTTATTTATGAAAAATATGCATTACCATTATTGTGATAATTTTCTTTTCATTTATTATTGTTGTAAACAAAATTAGGATAAATAATAATATGTGAAGAATGGAAAGGCGTCAAAAAGATGGAATAAACTATTAAATATTATGAAGATGATGAATAAGAAGGCGAACTTGAGCATTGTTTACTCCATTTTGACGTTTTCGAATATTTTAGGCTTATATTATTTCATATATTTTTATTTTAATTAGGATTAAATAAAATATTTAATAAAATATTTATTAATTTAAAATTTTTTTCCCATATAGAAAATGTTTACAAAAGAAATGACAAATCGGCTTTTGGAGCTGATCCAATCGAACAAAGACGAACTTTTTCCGGGCACTCGGAACAACCCAACTACGGATGCCCAACGACGTTATAACGAGGCACATTGTAAAACAAGAGTTATAATTGAACAAACATTTGGCCGCTGGAAAAGGCGCTTCCATTCTTTACATTCTCCGATTCGTTTAAAACTCCAAAATATTGGGATGTTTATTCTCGCTGCTGCCGTCTTACATAATATAGCAATTATACGAAATTCCCCTAATTTTGATGACGACGAATTAAATGATAATCAACCTGATGAAGTTCATAATATTGGCTATGGTGCTGAACTTAATAGTTTCGTATATCGAGCAAATATTGCTCAGAATTTTTTCACATAACAAATTTTCAAATAAATTTGGATTTTCCATATTTATTATATGGATTATTATAAATTGAAATTAAGTTAATAAAAAAATATACGAAGAAACTTTGTTTAATAATATTGCGTACTATTTAAGTGTAAATTAGTTAGTTTGATAGTACAGTATTATTTTATTGCTTCATTTCTAATAGGAATTGCTTCAACTATCCAACTGAAAAGGAGGCTAAGGATTTTTATCCACAGCTACCTACCCGCTACCCTATCTTTATCTTTGTTAATACCGAGTCGCGCTAGTGCTAAGGCTAAGGATAATTTTTAGAAGAAAACGGAATTGTTAATACGGATACCTAGCGTTAGCATTGTTAATACGGATTTATCTGCGGATAAGCGAATTATCTGCAGATTTTTAGCATTGTTAATACCAGCATGAGAAATACTTTTCGATGAAGCTTCGTTGCTGGTTCGATGGGATGCGATAACGCAATTGAAGTGACTTTTATTTTAATTTTCTTCATTTAGTTGGACGTTGCCTATCGTTCGGCTGCCACAATATGAAATAGACTTCTGGAATGTCCATCATCATTCATACCCAGATAACTATAGAAGCTGCTCATAAGCGGTTAGATGTCTTTTTTTTAATAAAAACTTAACTATTACAGAAGGAACTCAATCGCCCACCCCCCATCGCTCTCTGATCTGCTCTTTGCCTTGTTAGAATGCATCGCTAACAGCGAGATATTGAACAACCTGTTGCAGGCCTTTAAGCATGTGCGGCGCAAACAATACGTTATCCAGGAAGGACGCCTAATATACACCAGGGATGCCGCCGATTTCCGATTTTCCGATGTTTTTGGGTCCGGAATTCCGATTTTCCGATTTCCGAGAAAACTTTGGGGCATCGGAATTCCGATTTCCGATATTTTTGGGGAAAAATCGGAATTAATTTTCTCAAAAATAAATAAAAATTTCGAAAAATGAGAAGTTTTTGGTCAAAAAAAAATTTATAAAAAAAAATAGTAATTTTGTAGAAAAAAAATTTCCGATGATTTTTGGACCGGAATTCCTATTTCCGATTTCCGAGAAAATTTTTGGCCTTCGGAATTCCGATTTCCGAAAAAATTTTGGGCATCGGAATTCCGGTTTTCCGATTTCCGATTTTTCAAATCTGAGGTCGGCGGCATCCCTGATATATACGCTTAACCAAGCCGAATACGATACTAAAGGTGATTATACTGTTCGGGTTGCAACTTCGTTGCAAGAATTCATGGGCGCGAAAACAGGGATGAGCGAGAAGCTGAGACAGGGCAGGAAATATTATTTAAGGCTATACCCCGTTTCGATTTTTAGTGGGAAGGGACGTTTCGATTCCAGTGGAAAAGGGCCCGTTTCGATTTTGCCCCGTTTCGATTTTAAAGAAAAAATAATTAAAAAATAGCTGTAAAAAAATTGTAACAATTCTTTATTGCTATTATGTAATTAGGCAGATATTTTTACAAACTGAAATTGTGCAAAATCAAAATCGAGAAAATCGAAACGGGGCCTTTTCCACTGTGAATCGAAACGGCCCAGAATCGAAACGGGGTGACCCCATAATTTAAGATTCGGATATTTTGGGCACATTTAATTGAAAGATTTTTATTTGGCTGCAAAGCCTATTAATGATTTGTATGTTGTTTTAAATAAACTTTACTTGATTAATTTTGTCCATTTCAATACCAGTTCGATTCAGCACCAACGATTTTTTTTTTTAGGAAATAAGCTAGTTATTGAAAGGATTTTCTTACGGGATTTCTCAAAGTTGGTAACCAGTTTCGCTGCGCGCTGATTTGTCGACATATCGATTCGCCGAAATAATTTTTATAATTTTATTTTCCGTTTATTGAATGTTTAAATCTTTTAAACTGAATGAATTAACAAATAATTATTCTAGATCCTCAATTTTTGTTGATCTTTCTTGCCAAATTATTGTGTTCATTTCTTTCTTGAGCTAAAGTATAATAGCTTGAGACACGCTAAAATATGCTAATATTTAAACAAAGGAACTAAAAAACTACATAACTTTATTAGACATTTTGACCATTAGGCAGTTGACCTAGCGCCAAAAAAGAATCGAGACAAAAACGGTTTGTCAAAAAAATAACTTAGGTTTTCCATTTTAAGCGCATTTTAGCGCTTACAATTTTACCTAAATTATATATATATACATATAATAGAAGAAGTAGAAACCGACGTAAAACCCATTTATCTATCAGTAAAAGCGACAGCAAAATCACAAAATCAGACAAAATTAGAGAAAAAAAAAGTCTTTCAGGTCGAATTCTATTTTTTACACAAGCCTTTTGGGACGCTCTTTTCGCCAATCCCATTTTGTCTAGTTAAATATCGATTGAAAATTATGAGGTATCTATTCTTTTCCACATTAAAACCCACACACATTCATTCCCCTAATTTACTATTTATTTTTGCTAATTCCCATAATAAATTTGCCACATTTCTAATTACATGTTCTTTTTAGCAAATCACTTATTTAATTGGAATTTATTAAAAAAAAATGCGAACTCGTCGTATACATCCACAAAGACCTGCACAATCAGCAGCACAAAGACCTGAACAATCGGCATCACAAAGACCTGAACAATCGGCAGCGGAAGGCCAAGAAAACGGTAAAATTTAAAGGCAATCCTTAGCAAGGACATGGACTTTTATTATAGTATAATTTCGGCTTCCATCGGTGCTGCCAAATTTTCTTCCTTAAGACCGATTCAAAGTTTATTAAGCCTTATTAATGAATTTCAGTGACTGCAGCAAATGGTGCTATTTGGGAAGCCTTTCGCACACTGGACAAAACTGTGCAGGTAGATAGCTGACTATCAGTAATGTATGCCAAGTTAGGAAAACCGAATTCGCTGTGTGGAACAAAAAAGTAAAACACAGCATTTAACCTATTTTTTTCCGTTATCTTCAGCTTCGCAAACACGGTGGATGTATCTCGCTCTAATTTCTGTTCTGGCCATAACAGTTACTATGTTTCTGTATCTTGCCGCGCAGATTAATGGACTGAGCTCAGAGTTTAACGTTCGAATTGACGGACTTTCCAATGCGTTGAACGCTCGAATTGACGGACTTTCCAACGAAATGAACACGATTGGTCGAGCGTTGAACGAGCGAATTGATGGGCTTGGAGCAAAGATTGACTCGATAACTGGACGATCCCATCTGCTGGAAGGAGTTCCTTTTAAGGGGAAGTCAGTTTTAAAAAAAATTACCGGACGCATGACATGGACAATGTCAATTATAAATAGGAACAATATGGTCGATCTTCCAGACCTTTCAGGGACCTTAAAGTCTTGTTTTAGGTTGTATTGTTAAGCTAATCCGGGCTATTTAGCATTATTTTAGAACTGAAACTTATTTTGCCATTTTTCGAGATTTTTAACCAAAAACCCAACTAGCATTATTAAGCACATCTCAACAAAGGTATTCATTGATGAAAATACTCTTAAATTATTTTTCAGATCTTCAAAACTATAAAAAAAACTTAATAAATCTAATTAAATGATGCATAAGAATAAATAGGAGTAAGTAAAAACGAAATAAAACGTAACCAAATGCATCCTTATTTCAAACTTTTATGGCATATTTTACGGAACCGGTCATTTAGGCGTGGCCATTTTAAAGCCTGAGCCTAAAAATAGTAAAACTATTATTTTTAGACTCAATTAAATGAAATTTTCCCAGGCACTCGGTAAGAGTGTGCTGAATATTGGTATGACCTGAGAAACTGACTATCTCATTCCTGAAATACATAATGGTGATAAACAGGGACCTGTTTTTGTCAGAGGGTATTTTGTTTGTTCCTTTTTTGGCCTTTAATAATTGTAATTAATAATAACATAACACCTTTCAGTTTTAGTCACACTTCCTGATGAAGGAGAGACAGAGACAACAAAAAAAAAACATTTTATACTATACTTGCGCTGGTCGCCTGTGATCTCAACCTCACTTTGACAAATCTGCTATGAACAAAACGGGAAACCTTTTCTTTTTTTTTCACTGCCTTTTTGCTTTATATTGACAAAATATTTTAGTTAAATAAAAATTATAACAAGATTATATTCCAAATTTCATTTCATTATAAAAATATAAGAATTCGCAGCTTATTTTTAATTCTTACTTTATTTCTCCTCTAACTTTTCACTTCCACAGATAATTAAATTTTTTTTCGGTCCGCGTCCTATACCTGACGCATACTCACCACCCTTCTAGAATGGGTGAAAACCCGGAAATACACCCACCCCCTCCCCCTTTCCTAAAGTGAGGGATTGCCCCAATAATTTAAGTTTTTGGGTGTACCTTAGATTTGGGTCTATTTTCCATTCGTTCTCTTATATTCTCAAATCATGAAAAATACTTCCAAGATTCGGAAATGTCGGTCTATGTCAGTTCGGCGCTCGCGATTCGGCGCCAAGCCAAAAATAGGAAAACTCGACAAAAATTTTTGAAAACCCAACCCCCTATTTTTTTTTGAAAACCCAACCCTTCAAATTTTTTTTGAAAAAAGAAATAGAAATTTTTAAAAACCAAAGTTAGGCTTTCAAAAAAAAAACTAAGGGGTAGGGTTTTCAAAAAAAATTAGGAGGTTGGGTTTTCAAAAAAATAGGGGGTTGGGTTTTCAAAAAAAAACTAGGGGGTTGGGTTTCAAAGTTTTCCTATTTTTGGCTTGGCGCCGAATCGTGTGGCGCCGAATTGTAATGGCGCCGAATCGTGAGCGCCGAACTGAGTGCGTCCGGGAAATGTTTAAAAAAAAGTTATGCAACAATTTTTTGAATCTAAACACTTTGCCAACCAAATAATTCCGGTTTCGAATGTTTCCAAGGCTCGTCTGCTTCTTTTTCCGTGCTGCTAGCATATTTTACAACTTTTCATCTTTCACTCTTTTCTCTTTCCTATGTATTCCGTGCTTTGGCACCGTTAAACTCTTTTTTGATATTTCCAACATTGGCACTGTTTTTGGTAACAGTAGGGCTGGTCCCCCCCATTTTTTGAAAAATTTTTTTAAAGTTTTTTGAGTCGTGAAAACATTTTTCCAGGGGTTTTTGGGGTCGCTGATCACGATTCTGGCATCCATTTGGACCACAAAAAGTCGAAAACTCAAAAATTTTACATTTCGATTTTTAGGCAAAAAAAATATTTAAAATAGCGTTATTGCATTACCATTGTGCTTTTTGGTTGAGTTCAATGTATTTAAGTCATTTTTTGGCTAAAAATCGAAATGTAAAATTTTTGTTTTCGACTTTTTGTTCGAATTCGGGTCAGGGGTTCGAAATTGGTCCAAATGGATGCCAGAATCGTATCAGCGACCCCAAAAACCACTGGAAAAATGTTTTCACGACTCAAAAAACTTTAAATTTTTTTCAAAAAATGGGGGGGGGACCAGCCCTACTATTACCAAAAACAGTGCCAATGTTGGAAATATCAAAAAAGAGTTTAACGGTGCCAAAGCACGGAATACATAGGAAAGAGAAAAGAGTGAAAGATGAAAAGTTGTAAAATGTGCTAGCAGCACGGAAAAAGAAGCGGACGAGCCTTGGAAACACTCGAAACCGGAATTATTTGGTTGGCAAAGTGTTTAGATTCAAAAAATTGTCGCATAACTTTTTTTTAAACATTTCCCGGACGCACTCAGTTCGGCGCTGAAAATCTCTTTTTCATTACGATTAAATGCTCTATAAAATTAAATTAGCATTAAATAGAAAGCAAAACATTACAATAAAAACAGATTTAATGATTAAAAGAAAATTTAAAATTTGGCGACGAATCGACTATTTTTGGCTTTGGCGACCAATCGACGCGCGACCAATCGACGGGCAGCGGTATTTAAGTCATTTTTTGGCTAAAATCGAAATGTAAAATTTTTGAGTTTTCGACTTTTTGTTCGAATTTGGGTCAGGGGTTAGGATTTAATCAAAGTGAATATCATATTCATGATCAGCGAACCTGAAAACCCTAGGAAAAGTGTTTCCAGGACTTTTTAAACCAAAAAATAAAAAAATTTGAAAAATTTCTTAAAAAAGCGGATACAAACTACACTAGTGCCAAAGTTACAACGCTCTAAACGAGTCTGGCGCCGAATCGTGAGCGCTGAATTGATATTGTCCGGACGGGACACACAAAATTGTTTGGCGGAAGAAGGATGAATACTAATTTGGCCCCTATAAAACATATGTTCTTGCATACCACATTCGACAGAGCTGGCCGAGTTTGATGGATCACTACACTTTCCCCCAAGACAATGGCTTTCTCATCGGGCGGCGCCGAATTGACGCCAACCCAAAAAAATTAAAGGGATGCACCAGCTTCACTATTACTATCGGGACGGGTCACCTTGGCGCGGCCACCTTGGCGCAGCTGTTTTGGCTCAGCCATCTTGGCGCAGAGCCATTTTGGCGCGGCCATCTTGGCGCAAAACTTTTTTGGAGTTTCATGGACCATAACTTTCTTCTTGGTTAATTAATCCCTAAAATATTGGGTACTTTTCGGTTTTGCGACCCCCCCCCCCCCCCGAAACTTTCAAATAAAAAGCCGTTTCTAGGGTAATTTGGGGCGCTGATCACGAATATGACATTTATTTTTCAAAATTCGGAACCCGAATTCGAACAAAAAATTGAAATTCAAAATTCGCAAACAAAACATATTTCTAGGGGGTTTTCGGGTCGTTGAATACGAATATTGCATCCGTTTTGACCAAAACACCTTAGCATTTTGGCCAAGACACCGCACACTCGACTACGGCGGCCAGTAGGTGGGGCGCCGCTCACTCGCTCCGGGTTGCTCGCGCCTGATGTCGGGCCTTCGGCCCGACATTAAACAGGCGCTCGCAACCCTCCGCTCGCTCGGGCGCCCCACTACTTGCTCCGTCATCGCATGCTCGCCATTGGCGGGCCGCTCCACGGCCTTTAAAGGGTGCGTCCCCCTAAAATAACATTTTTTTTTATATGCCAAATGTGGTAAAATTAACATAATATGAAAGGAGCAACCATTTTTTCATTTATTTCCTATCCAAATATATTTCTCAACCCTCAAAAATGGCCTATAATTACGACCGATTAATGTCTGAATGTCCCAATGAGATTGGGGCAATTAATTTCTTCCAAGCCCATGGCCTGCTGCACAGGGAGCGTGTGTGTCATTGTGGCTCGCAAATGCGCGAGAGTACACGTACCGACCATGGCCACACCTCCCCTGTGTGGCGTTGTACTTCCAAATTTTGCAAGGCAACTAAAGGGTTAAGGCCTGATACTTGGTTCGACGCGTCCACTCTCTCCTTCCAATCAATTCTGAAATTTATTTATTGGTGGTCGACTGAACAAACATCAGTCAATTTTTGTAAGCATGAAATTGGGATAGGCCATGACGCCGTTGTTGATTGGTACTTAGTTATGAATAAATGTTTGGTTTCAGTAATGGCCTAGGTCAATGTACATGCGCGAAGCATGCGCCGACAGTCTGTTAAAGCACAATGGGCGTGTGGGTGGCCCAGGCCAAACAATTGAGCTGGATGACCCTTTAAAGGCCGTGGAACGGCCCGCCAATGGCGAGCATGCGATGACGGAGCAAGTAGTGGGGCGCCCGAGCGAGCGGAGGGTTGCGAGCGCCTGGTTAAGGTCGGGCCGAAGGCCCGACCTCAGGCGCGAGCAACCCGGAGCGAGCGAGCGGCGCCCCACCTACTGGCCGCCGTAGTCGAGTGTGCGGTGTCTTGGCCAAAGTGCTAAGATGCATATTACGAGCTTTTCGGACATTTTGGAGTGTTTTGTTGCTCTTTATCAGTGTTATATCCTTTTATATGAATTTGGAGAATTAGTTAAATAAAATTTTTGTTCGAATTCGAGGTCGGGCTTGGAATTGATCAAAACGGATGCAATATTCGTATTCAACGACCCGAAAACCCCCTAGAAATATGTTTTGTTTGCGAATTTTGAATTTCAATTTTTTTGTTCGAATTCGGGTTCCGGGTTCGGAATTTTGAAAAATAAATGTCATATTCGTGATCAGCGCCCCAAATTACCCTAGAAACGACTTTTTATTTGAAAGTTTCGGGGGGGGTCGCAAAACCGAAAAGTATCAAATCTTGTATCATTCTAAAGCTTAAAGCTTATATAAGCTTAAACAATCAAACTTATAAAAAGCCGACAAGATAAAATATTACTAAAAAATTAGTTAATTTTTGTTTTTCTCCTTTAACTTTTTTTATGAAAATTTTCCGAAATTTTCATGTATTAATTACATTCCTGAGACTTCAAGCTTTTGAATGATACCAAAATTGTAGGATTTCATTGGTCAAGAAGAAAGTTATGGTCCATGAAACGCTAAAAAGGCTTGCGCCAAGATGGCCGCGCCAAGGTGTCTGCGCCAAGGTGACCCCGACCGATTACTATGGCATTAAGCAAGTTAAAAAAAAAAAAATCAGATTGCCTTTATCAAAGTAAATATAAATGTGTGTGAGATGAGCAAACAATACAATTACAATGCAAAAGTAGCAGGACAAAGAGAGAGACACAAACTCAAATAAATTAAACTGTCATGCCAAATATTCGTACATATCGCGGTCCTCTTCTGATCGCTTCAAATATTCCTTTTCGATCAGCGAATCAACGCACTTCTTGATAATCGGCACCTTAAGACATTTCGTGATTTATTAAATTCTGACAATTTTAGGCCTTCCCCCCACCCACTTTTGGCTGGAAACGCGTTGTCAATTGGTTGAGCACCTCTCCAACCAACAGCTGATGCTTCAACGTTTTGCGCATTTTCATAATCCGTACGATTGCCGCCTCAACCAAAACAAAATCCATTAATTTCTTTTGTTAATGTCGGAAGTCAATTCTCCCTCAATTTTATGAGTCCCAATTCAATGTTAATGAGTCAGTCTTATTGAACCATCCATTTTTCATGAGTTTTCAACAAACTTTTCGAAAAAATTATATTCCAGCACCCTGTCTGATACTATTACTAAGAACTTTGGTAATTGTCATCATCGAAATGGACTCAGTATAATCGAATCGGACTCAAACTTTCTTCGTTCTTAGGAACATCTTTATTAGGACTCCTATGTTAAATAGACATAGCGGAGCATTTTCATAATCCAAAAGCTAGCCTAATAGCTGGTAGATTAGCTTTGACTGGACTCATAAATCTGATACAAATATTCCCGTCTGCTTCTCTCCTCACCTGGATGACCAACTTCCGGTCCTCGTCCACCGTCTTCTGCACATCCTCACTCTCCTTCTTTGTCTCTTTGGCAGAGGACATGGCACGGACCAAATCCACCTTCAACTTGCGGCTAAAATGACAAAAACAAATTAATCTTTTTTTTTTCTCGTATTATTCACTTTTGAAAGTCCGGGTTGAATGTCAACTGTTGCTGGTCATTGTCAGCGGTTGTCCTCGGCCAATGCGCGTCCATCGGCATTGCTCAATTTCAACAGGTTTGTCTTGACAAGTGATTGGACAACGGCGCACAGCTGGTCACGCGGAAAATCGGCGCCAAGCGCAACGTGCAGTTCGTCAAATGTGTACGTGTCGCGGGTGTTGAACTGGAGCAGAATGGCAATTTGTTGCGTGTTGCACTGTAAATAAAAGAAAATTTGTTTTGCATTGCTTCAATGAAGTCACAGTCAAAAGTGAGTTTCAAAATGGGCTAATACTAAACAACAAATCACAGTAAAGGTGTATTTCATCGGAAAGGTATCCGGCGTAGAAATTAGTTCACCGCGGCACATTTGTAAGGCCCAGGTCAGCTTACGTCCATTGAAACGGTTCGTGTAGTACTGTGTGTATGCTGCAAGGAAAAGAAATCAAATGATTAAATGCACTTAAAATCAGATTTTGACAGTTTTTGGTTACAAAAATGTTTAATTTAACCGTACAAAAAAAAAAAAACTCACAGTCGATGCAGTCCAGCAAAGGGCGTGGAATTTCGAACTTTGTTGGCTGCTGCAGTGGCCACACATTTGACATGACGACAATGACGGAAAAGTCCACGTTGGATGTCCTTGGCTGCTGAAAACAAAAATGTTTTTCGATAGTTTGTGTGGACTTTTTAAATTTCTTTATTTGCCTGTTTGAACTGCTCCGAGTGGTCCCTGCTCAGTGCGACATCGGTCAACAATCTCTCCAACTTGGAGGTGTACTCAAAGCCGCACATGTGCTTCAGTTTGGCGATCATGCAGCGTTCCGACTCTTCGCTGGCCGACGTGTCGTACACGAGACGCTTGCACAAGAATTTGTGAAAGAATGCTTGAAACATGTCCTTGTCGTCTATGTATTTGAAGACGGTCATCTGTGTGAAGTGCATGTTTATGTATATTTCACGGCGGTATTGTTCGAGAAAAACCCCCATTTATTGACGAACTGTATCAGTGCTAAAAACCCACCACTTGCTCCAAGTTCTCGTCTATCTTCTCGTCCTCCATGTTCCGTGCACTTTTTCGCAACAGCTGGTCACAATAGAGCACCAACAGCTGCGGCGACTTGGATGCGTTTCGCGCTATCACTGTGATTTCGTTGTTGTTGATGAATTTCCGAAAAGCGCAGTCCATCGCCTGCACAAAACCATGGTCCGATTTGAATGCATCGGTGACCAAATGGTTGTAGAGATCATATCTTAAAAGCGGAAATATTTTATAAACAAAAATACCAGGCCAAAAAACTCACTTTTTCAAAATGCATGCGATGTACTGCTTGGGATCATTGAACGCCTCACGAGCGATTTGCTGAATCGCCGCTTTCCCTTCCCGCTCGACATATTCCTCAAGAATTTCTTTGAGTTTTGCCAGTCCATTGGTGACGCGGGCACAAAGTACGTACTGAAATTATAAAAATGGGATTGAAGTTTTCATATTACAGTCAGAATGGTATCAACTCCTAGCCAGGAAAAAACTTAAAAAAATGTTTTACCATCCTTCCAAGATGCTCATTCTGATGGCGCGCGAGCAAAGCCTAAAAGGATGATTATAAACCGAATAAATCTTTTTTATTGCCTCAAATTTGTCATGGAACAACTCCAGATGTTGTTTGATAAGCGAAGAGTCACATGCCTCCATCAGCGAGTCCATCGTCGTATTGTCCAAATAAATTTGGCACCGGTCGCGTTCTTCGCCAAGACGTTCCTCCACCTGCACTATTTTTTTTTTTTGTTTTGTTAAATTTGAGTTAAACGATAGACTGAGGCATAGACAGTGCTTTTTCCCAACCCACCTTGATCATATAGTCCGTCACATTGGAACTGTGCGACTGCAGGAATCTGTTCGACTCAGTTGTGTAAAAGTTACGCGTGTCCTGTTTCGGGAAGGGGGCGGGGTGAAATAAAACAATTCGAATTGCTGCCCGAGGCTGCAGTAGAACAAAAAAGCTGTGAACTCGTGTCCGGTTGGGTTAAACACGTGTAATGGGGGGGGGGAGGTCAAGGTTCAAAACCTCTAGACTGTAATTCAACTAAAAAATGCTTTCAAGGCGCAAATGTTACAGGCGTAAAAGTGGAGGCGCAAATGTGAAGGCGCAAATGTTACAGGCGTAAAAGTGGAGGCGCAAATGTTACAGGCGTAAAAGTGGAGGCGCAAATATGAAGACACAAACGTGGAGGCGCAAATGTGGAAGTTCCTTTTTTTCCCTTCGTCCCACTGCAGCCCCAGGCAGCATTTCGATTTTTGAGGTTTTACTTTCGGCACATAAAATTAAAAATCCTCCCCCTCCCCTTCCATTTGGCATATACCTCAAGAAAGCGCTGCTCGAAATAGTTGCGGTACACATGGTATTTGACGCTCGGACGATGCACCGCCAATTGCTGTTGTTGAGCGGCCGTTCCAGCGCCGTCGACGGTCGGCTCGTGTTCGTTGATGCCAAGTTCAACTGGACAAAATGAATAATGTATCCATAAAACAGCGACCCAAAAAAGGCTCGGAATAAGTGATTTTTTTAGACCGAGTGTCACAAAAAAAGTGCCAAACTGTAAGAGGCGACCACTCCGTTGATCAGTCTGGTGGTGATCCGTTCTCCGTTTCGGTCCTTCTCGACAAGCGCAAGCGCGGCGGAAGTGATGTTGTGGTGAAGTTCGTCAAAGATAACCGATTTCCAGATAGAGACGGCCAACTGAAAAATGGCAAATAATTAAACAATGGGTCCAAACTAGGTTAATCAGTTCAGTGACGTCTTACATTGTACACCTCCAAAATGCCAGGACGGACTGCTTCGTCAATGTTACGTCTGATCCAATGCCGGTTCAGATATGAGAAAATGCCATTGACAACGGTGGAGGAGAACTGAAATTTAGTCCACTGCTGTGTGTAATAGTCCAACAATGAGTCGCCGTTAAGTCGCTGGCATTCCTAAAGCAAAAAAAGTGGAGATAAAAACAAGACAAAAATCATGGACTTTTGCCTCTAGTCCAGTTTATGCGCCCAACGAACTTTTATGTGTCCAATGGATTTTTATGCGTCCAATAAACTGACCATCCTTGGTTTCCTGGGCCATAACTTTTCTTCATTAATCAGTCCCTACATTCTTGGTATAATTCGAAAGCTTAAAGCCTTAAGAATGTATTAATTCCAGAAAGTTACGAAAAAATTGCGTCAAAATTAAAGTTAAAAGAGGAAATAATTTGTGTTAGTTATTATTAATAATATTATTTTATCGGGTTTCTTAATATTATAATCCGCATAAAAATCCATTGGACGTATAAAATCCATTGTTAAAAATCCATTGGACGCCTAAACTGGACTAACACCAGAAATTTCAGCTTTAACAATTCAATCAACACTAAATAATGCCAAGAATTTGTTATTCATCAAATGCGAACACCACAAAATCTCCGGGTTAAAGTCCCAAACTGTGTTCATTGGCAATATACCAGCCAGAACCTGAAGCAAATTGGCGGTGTACTGCTCGATAAACTGACGCAAACGCATATACAACTCTTCCCCAACGAATTCAGCGCCCGGCGGTCCATTTGAACGAATGCCGCGGCGCGATCGATTGTTTGTCGCTTCGTGTGGAAAATCATTTTGCTGGTTTGTACAATAGTTAAACACCAAACTGAAAAAAAGAGTCAAATGGCGAATAAATTATAAAAAAATTAATTAAGTCCACAAAATGGGTATCGGATTCGTCTGTAAATTATATTGTGTCCTATATAAAATTACGTGTAATATCCCATGTAGCGCTGAGGTGCCATCTTTTCCTGTGTCTCATAAATGGATTCCAGGCCGGGCAGCAGATCCTTCCAAATTGTCTCGAATCTAGCAGCCATCGAAAATTAAATAGTTTTAACAAATTCTACCAGTATAGCTAAATGAAAATGGCTTTAATAAAGAGCTTTCTAGTAAATTATGGGCAATACTATAGGGCGTTTTCGGGGTCCTCACGATCTGATATTTATTCCAGCCAATTGCTTATCCGGACTCGAATTCGAACAAAAAGTCGAAAATTCAGATTTTTGAAAATCTTTTGTTCGAATTCGGTTCCGGTAAGGAATAGGCCGGTATAAACGTCAGTAAAATTTTTGTCATTCATTTTCTCAATTCCTCTTTTTATGCATATTTTAAAACATTCGTGTTAATGATTAATTATCATATTTAAAAACAATCGTGTTAATTAATTATTATTTTAATCAAAAGGCTTTTTTTTAAAACATGCTTCCAAAGCCGAAATTTTATTCAAACTTGTTATAAAAATTGTCTTCTGCATTCATTTTTTTTTAATTACTTTCATTATGTGTGGCCCAGGAAACACGAAAACGAAGTTTTTGTGCCAAGACAGAAATTATTCCAACTCGAAAGAAGCCGAAAAAAATAAGACGAAAGAAAAGTCGCCGTTCTTTTTTAAGCACTTTTCACACAACTAAGCAAAAACTAATAAATTTTGAGCATTTTTTTGCGCTTTTAATTTGGTGGTTATATATTTTCATAATATTTGTTTTGAAAATTTTTAAAATTATCACTTTATACTAGCCCCGCCGCCGGGATTGCATCAAAGAAATGTTCGGGGTGCCTTCAAAGATGGGAGAGTACCCATTTCGATTGTAAACCCATCACTCAATGTTTTCCATTTGACAAATGAAAATGGAAGTAATTCAAATATGACCTCATTAATAAATACGATGTTTCCATTGACAAATCAAATTTAAAATCGTACTTTTGATTTTTCTGAAAATTACCTCTTAAAGGAATTTCTTGCCGTGTGGTGGATTTGAACTCAAGCAAAAGATAGAGAGAAACAGTATTTATATCAAAACAGGTTTATCACGATAGAAAATTAAAAATGTGTATTTATGTATAAATAATAAAAGAAAATTAAAAATGTGTATTTAAAAATGTGTATTTATGTCCTAAATTTATTTTCTCTCTCAAATTCTCCTGTTTAAATGCTCATAGTTTTAAGTGTGACTTAAAAAAGGAAAAGTAAGAATAGTTGGCTGAAATAAGGACATATCTTTATAAATAAGAATAACTATGTTATTTCGATGGGTTTTAAAAGATGTAAATCTTTCCTTTAGTATCATATTTCAATTCTTTTTGCACTTTTACTAAATTTTTAATAAATGTTTAAATAAAAACAAAAATTTCCCAAGGCAAAAGTAGGAAAGCACCAAATAGGTAAAAATAAAATTTAGTTTTTGCGTTTTATCTCTTGGTAAAATATGCAGAAAAGTAGGTATTTACCTAAAAATAGCTGTCATTACATTAATTACCCTCAATTCCTTAAAAATTCCAAAAATTGGAATTACCGGCCTTCAAAAATTTCGGAAAAAGGAATTCCTGGCTTTGCATTTCTATCAGGCATGTCGGGGTCCGCCCAAAAAAGTTCGGGGATTTGGAGTCAGTAACGTAGTCGAAGAAATTGTAAAAAAATAATAATTAAATTTTCTTAAAATTTATTTAAGCGAATTAATTATTTAAAACAATACATTTTTCAATGGTATTGTGAAATTGTAATGAAAATTTTCGTCGTAACAAAAGCAAAAGTAACAACAAAAACAGCAGCAGAAAATGGGTGTTGCCGAAGTGAAGAAAAGGCAGACGAAGAAGGCACAATAATGGTGGACAGATTGTGCAGGGCAATTGTTGTGGCTTAAATTAATTGTCAAATTAATAAATACAATTAAACTAACTTTTTATTTGATTATTGTGAGGTGGTTATGCCTTATCCCAATTTTTTTGGGGATTTTATGGTTTATTAGGTCCATTATTAGCAGCATCTCTTGGTCTAATAGAGTTAGGCCAGCTATTTTACTTCTATTTCAAAAAACCGGGACCCAAAAAAGGCGGTAATTACCGTCCCAATCACGGCAGTGTTTTCTTACTGTAAAACCCATTAAAAAGGATCCGTCAATTGACTTTATCACAAGAGGACTTTTTTGACTAATCAAAAAAGAAACTGATAAGCTTTTGATTTGGAGGAGTAGCAGCGCAATCACTGATCAAAGTCTGATCAATTAACACACAAAGAAGCTTATTTGTTAGTCGGAGCAGAGCCAACCCAAAAAATGGTCAATGTTTTTCCTCCGCCTCCAGCGTTTGTTTGAATTGACTAATGACCGTACCATCTGTGCCTGTTACGGTGTCAGGCGTGCCGTTGTCATTACTGTGCGCGAGCGGAGGCGGCACCGGCAGCGATTCCTCTCGCTCCACCGTGAGCACCGGCGCGTCATAGGATGCGGCGACGGCATTTTCCTCATCCTCTGCTGCTTCTGCTTCCGCCGGCGGTGTCCGCTGTTGTTGTGCGCGAGGGCATTGACAAAATGCCAACAAAAAAAGTGCCCAAATAATGGCGACATAACTTTTGTTCAGTGACATCGAATGACATTGGAAAAGGCAAAAAGTATTCATGCCAAGGTGTTTTTAAACTTTAACAATGAAATGGTTTAATAAATAATGTGATCGCCATTATCTCGACTCAGAAAAAGAATGTCACTTATTTCGAGAAAACATGTAAACAGATCTTTGGTCATGAATAATTAAAAGGATTTTGCAATTTGATGCTTTAAATGCCGACGGGCGGAATCCCAGCCACAGCTTCTGACTGAGTTAGGCAAAGCAGCGGATTTTGGCTATGCGCGAAGAGGGAAAGGGGGTGGGGACTTTTGCACAAATAATTTGTCTTTTATGCTTTTGTGATGATCAGCAGCAGGAGGAGGGGATGGGGTGACGAAATGAAAGATCGATCATCCTGACTTAACCCAGGGGGAGGGGGGACACGAGTACGGGGGTACGACCACCTCCCCCCCCCCCGGCAATTGGAAAAATTTAAAGACAATAAAACCGGAAAATTTGTATGAATTTTCTCAGTTTACCCCCTTTCCCCTCGGATAAGTCTCCCCCGCATTGGTGGCAGGTGAACAAAAAAAAAAAAAGGAAAGAATGGTGCTGCTGTGACTGGTGGGGAACTGCTGCTGATGAAGTTGTGCTGCTTGCCGTTGCTTTGGTTGTTGTTGTGTTGTTGTACTTTTTGTTTTTGCTGTGATTGTGCGCTGTATTTGCTGCTGCTTCCGCATTTGCGTCGTCGTCAAATCGGCGTAATCCCATCGATTTTTGGTGGTTGCGGCGAAGTGCTACCATTGGTGAATGATTTGTGAGTGAAAAAGCGAATGGGGAGGGGGGGAGCGAATAATTAGTCTGTGGGGGGGGGGGGGAGAGACTATGGCAGGGTGAGAGGGAGAGATTTGGGAGGGAGGGGAGAGAAAAAGGGGCGGGGGGAGAGATTGGGGGAGGAAGTAGGGTTGTCGGTTTGAAACCGAATCGAAAAACCAAGAAACTTCAATTTCGGTTCGGTTAAACGAAATGACCGGTTTCGGTTCTGTTTCAAAGAATTTCCAAACCGACAATCCTACTAGGAAGGAGCGGAGATTAGGGAGAGGGGGGGGGGGGCGGTAGGGGGTATTCGGTTGACAATGTGACGAGTGTGCACACCAGGGATGTCAAACGACAGCCAAAAAAAATTTTGGAATTCCGAACCATCAAAAAATTTCGAAAATCGGAATTACGACCCCAAAAATAAATTATTTAGCTATTTTTTGAAAATCTTTAATACGACCAAATTTTTTTTTAACCATTTTTTCGACTCCCTAAATTTTTTTGGGGGGATTTATAATGAAAGAATCGTCGGATGAAGTGAATGTGAAAATCTCTCCAAATCGCTCCTTCAATTGAAACCGCCCACTTCAACAACAGCAAATTCTCATCAGCGAATAAAGAGCGCTTTTTTCTCAATGAGTTGGAAAGATGGGAAGAAATTGGGCGCAAAAAAAGGGGCGAGGGATCAATGGCATTTGAATTTGTTCAAAAATTCAAATTTGCAAAAATGACTTTTTTGGGTGTCTCGCGCAATTTGGTTGTTTTAAGGCCTCCAATTGAATTTAATAATTTTAATGCCTTAGTAATCTGTTTGATTAAAACTTTTAAATCTCATATTTAAATTCCAAATTAAATTAAATTTTCTTTAGTCATAGGGATTTTTTGAACTAGGGTTTTTTATAAATTTTTGGACTCCGGAATTTGAAATCTTTCTAAAATCTCTAAACTACAAAATTTTATTGGCATTTATTTATTTAATTTTTTTGGATTCAAGATAAAGAAAAACACATTACTTTTGGAAATTTAGAAAAATTCGGACACTTAGGGGGTAACGCGCTAATGAAGAATTTTGAATGAGAATTGTTAGATGCCTTTTAACTGAAAATTAAGGCTAGCGTTTTTTAGTTTTTGGAGCGCTGGATTTCGGTTTACGGGATTTGACACATGAAAAGTCGGTTTTTGACTCCGATTCGTTTAGCCGACCGTTGACAGCCGTCGTATTCTTCAGTTGTATATGGAACTTTTTTATTTATTTAAAATAAAATAATATAAAACTAACCACCGGAGGAAATTAAAACAAATTTTGATCATTGATCAGATGCTTCCCCAAAATCATTCCAAAATGGCGCTGCCCCCTGAGGCGCCCGTGGCATTTTCCATCGGCGCCTCCAGCACAACCCAACGCGGCACGCTCCACTGACGTTCAATTGCGTCGCGCCAAAGTCGTGCCGCAGTTGAAGTACGGACGGATGCCGCAACTCCGCCCGTGCCGGAGCCTGTGGCGACAGAGGAGCCGAAGTGCACTTGGCCAATCAGCCGCTCGCCGCGTCCGAAACGATCAGAGCCAACCAATTGCACCTCGAGACGGCATCTTTTTATGGGAGAGGAGGGGCGAGAGTATTAAAGCATTTATGAAGAAGAGAGAAAAAGACATGGCAGACGAGAGAGAGAGAGAGAATGTGGCAGAAAATGAGATGACAGAGAAAGAGAGAGAGAATGGCAGATGAGAGAGAGAATGTAAGAGAAAATGAGATAACAAGAGAGTAATCATTCGAAAATTTCCTTATCTCGGCCCGGATCAGTTCCGGCATTTGAATGCAACTTGCCTTGGTAATGTGGAAGCGTCTGCCTCAAAGCTTAACACTTCGTCCCACACCGGCTCCAACGTGCGTTTGCGTGCCCCGCTTTTGCGTCGTTTCAACACCTGAAATCTTTTTTGAAAAATTTAACAATAAAATATAATTTATTTATCTACTATTACTGTTTAAATTGAAGATCGTTTTTTAAATGATTATTTTTCAAGATTTTTTATTATGTTTTAATTAGCTTTCTTTGAAATTTGGTATTTTTCGTAGTTGAGCCGTCATTTCTATCGGTTCGGTTTTTTTATGTGCTTGCCCGAGAGAGACCATTTCCCACCTTCTCATCGGGGCCGATCAGTTGTGCCCGCACAAAAACATCTGACGGAAGGCCGTTGCCGCGTGCGGACCCACCGCCCCCAGTGCCGGACATCCGCAAATTTGAGGCCTTTAAAAATAAAAAATTATTTAAACAATTTAAATTTAAATCAAATTGTTCCACCTGATGCACACTTAGCGTCAGTCGTTCAGCAATTGGCAAATATTGAAGACATAGCAAAAGTTCACCACGTACATAAGTCTAAATGGTAGGAATGTCCAGGACAAATGTCCATTTTGTGAGGTGCTGCTATGACGTTACTCAAAAACCACCAAAATGAAGATTTTGTCCATAAGATTTGCTCCCAACCTACCAAATTTTTTATTCATAATATAATTTGATAGCCTTAAATGTTTTCTATTAGCTTGTAAAATTTCCAAAAATTTCCATTTAATTAAAAAAAGTTAAGACGGAAATTAGGGCTATCAAATGATATCAAGAAGTAAAGTTTGGTAGCTTTGGAGCAAAATTATGAATAATTTTTTGTTAAAAATCTTTATTTTGATGGGTTTTTGAGTAAAGACCATCATGCATCATCTCTTGGGACTCATCCCGATTCGGAATTAAACAAAAGTTGTTTGACAGCCAAGGGAAGTGATCGGGACAAAACAATTTGTGTTACGCCCCCCGGCGGAAAGCTGCACCTCTTCCGTTCGCTCAAGGTCTGCCCACACTGTCAAATCGTCCGCACTTGGACCAAGTGGGCACAACGGCACGCTGCATGCCGCACGCCTCGTGTGCCCCTCCACCGCGGTGGCACCGGCACAGGGCTCAGCCATCGCAGTACCGGGGGGCGTGTCCACTGTTTGCGCAAACATTTCGACGTGCAACACCGCGTGGACAAGTTCGGCATAATCCAATGGCAATTTGAGTGGCTAAGTTGAAGTAACAGTTTTAAATTTTCAATGTTAATTCCGGTAGGAAGAGCCAAGAATGGCATTATCAAAACTCAATCTTTAATCGAGAAAAACTACGTATTTTAGTGAAATTAAATTCGAAAACATATTTATTCTTAAATTGTCGAAAATACATATCGTTTTTTTTGTCAAATCATGGCCAAGACAGTCATGGCCAAGATAGTTATGGCCAAGACAGTCATGGCCAAGACAGTTATGGCCAAGACAGTCATGGCCAAGATCCCCGCTACTTTCTTCCATCAATTTGCCATTTTGGCTACCTCCTTTGTTAAATTATTGCACTGTCCGCTTGTCGCGTCAAAACTGAGCGCGCCCGTCTCACGTGCGCGCGTCACAACGCGTCCCGCCTCCGCGTTGCCATTGTTGTTGCAGGATGATGACATGACGACAACATGATGGTCGCTAATGGTAGTGCCGTTACTGTTGCTGCATGTCGTCTTGCATTGCAGACGAAGTTTGTGGCATTGGTTCGACGAGGTGAAGGGCGGTTGAAGATTCACTGAAATGCCAAAACCCTTCTTTTGGAAAATTTGAATGGCATTTTGAAATTTGTCTGCTTCCAGCAATTTTATGTCTTACCTAGTCTTGATCACTCTCACTCTCTTTCCCCTCCCTCTTTTCTCCCTCTTTTTGGTCTTCTTTTCTCTCTCTCTCTTTCACTCGTATTTGTTTTTCTCTGTCCGTTACAATAGCTATCTGTTAATCTGTCTTATTTTAACTTCTCATTCTCTCCTTCCCTCTCTTCGAATATATTTTTTTCCATTCACTCACTCTCCTCTAACTCTTTCTTTCTTTGTTCTGATTCCCCCTCTCTCTCCCTCTATCTCTCTCTCTCTCTCCTTTTTTCTATCTTTCCTTTTCTCTCTAAATCTCTGCTCTCTCTTTTTTTATCTCTCCACCTTTACTCACTTTGTGCCAACCGTATCACCACATCAGAAGTTGAGTGATCGTAGCTCAACTGAAGCTGCACACGGCCTAGCACTTGCGCACCGCCACCCGAAGAGCCGACGGAAATGACTGAGCCGCGTCGACGGTATAAATCCGGTTGAATTTGGCCTGCGTAATTTAAAAAAAATTTACTAATGTCAATAATTAAAGACAGATACTAAGTACCGTATACCTATTAAATAATTAGAGACCGGACGGGAACGAGGGCCCGGCGGGGATTTCCAGCGGCCCCGTTCCCGGGTTTTTATGGAAAATTACCGAATACGTTGGCCCCGGTAAAACGGGGATTTTTGCCCCGGTCTCCCCGCTCCCGGTTCATCGTCGGTCCGTCCCCATTCCCGGTCAATTGGATTGGGGGCAAACGGGATTTAACCTAGTTTTTAAAAAATCCCCAAAAAGATATTTTTGGGCCTAATTTATGTCCAAAATACACTCAAATTTTTCAACGGCGGCGCCTATAGGCACCGCCGGCAAATCGTCCTTTATACATATTTTAATGACATTGAATTTTAATGTAAAAAATTTTTATTTCATGGGAAAACTTATGTAATATTTTTGATATTCTATTCAAAATATTTTATTTTTTTTTTTGCAAAATTCTTCTAATTTACTATTTTATTGTCAAATTCTGTTAATAAATCCCATCAAAATTTTGAAAAATTTCCAGGCGGCGCCTTTCGGTACCGCCGGACCCCTACTCTAAGAATTTTATGAAAATTTTGAAAGTATGCCAAAACTATTCACTAAAATATCGAATATTTCGAACTTGATTTCGGGATCACTAAAGAAGTGTCGAGATGCACAAAATGTTTACCGGAAAAAAAGAAAATTCTCGTAAAAATTTAATTTTGGCGAAAAATACAAACTATTAAGTAAAGTTCCCGGGGTTTTCAAAATTCCGGTCTCTAAAAATGTTAAGTCTCGGGCCCAAAAATCGTCTTTCACATACAGTCTTAAGAAGCATATTTATGGGACTTTATGCTTATTAATACCGTATCATAATCTTAACTACCAATGGCACTAAGTTACCGTACCGACGTCCGCGTCCGCCGACCCTTTCCGGCGATTGCCGCCAGCCAACAGTTGAAAGGCACTGTCCACTGATTCTTGCGCGGATGTTCGCCGCAGGCTACGCGCACGCATCGCAGTGCCGGTGGTTGTTGTTTTTGTTGTTGTGGGCAGTGCCGTAGGTGTAATTGACCGTGCCAGAGGCATCTAATTAAAATTCAAAGGCTATTAAATAAAAAAGGGCAATTGAATTTCTTAACAATCTGGGATATTACGTGATAAAAATCCCGAAATTATACAACCAAAATATGTACGAAAAATGGAAGTAAATGCCGAAAACTTGTCCAAAAAGGCTCTCTTTCTATAAACTTTTAATTAAACTGCAAAATTATTCACTGCTTTTAAATACATAAAAAAGATATTAAGAAATTATTTAAGTAAGCTTTTAAGGTGCCTTTTCCGAATAAATTTTTGTTCAATAGCCAATTAAATTTAAATTCCCATGACCTTGTCAAAATTTTGAAAGTTGAATATACGAATATTTCATATATTTTTTTTAATTTAATGCAATTTTTATTACAAATTTTGTGTAAAAAATTCTCTCTGTTGCTGCTGAATCTATGAAATTTACAACAACAAAAAAACTATTTTTAAAATTTATTTGTTTTTCCTTCTGTTGGCATTGTATACTGTAGAATAATTAAAACTGCAAAGGAATGTTTGGCAGTTATTTTAGGAAAAAGCCGCCTATGGCGGAGGGATTTTTGTGTCCCTATTTTAAGATGGAGAGACTTAAAAGTAAAGCAGAGGCCCCTGCCTAATCTCGCTCTCTTTTTGGCCATCGTTTTCTCGGTTCCCCTCCCTACGCTCTAATAAAGGTAATTAATTAACTAATTAGCCTGCATAATCAAATGTCAATTATCAAATTAATTGAGAGATTCCTCCACCCTCTGCTGTTGAGGTTGTCCTGTCGTGGGTCCAATTGAGGAAGACGAAGTTGTGCTGCTAATGCACGGTTCACCGTCGCCCGGCCCCGTTATGCAGCTGAAACGGCGTTGCATTGAAATGCGCTGCTGGGGAAAGGCAAATGGAAGCAGACGGAGTGCCGAAAAAAAGAAAAATAAACAAATGGAAATGTAAAAGAAAAAATGGCGGAAAATTCCAAAACGCATAATAAACATTTGCTTAAAAATCAGTCCCAACTCATTTGCTGGAGAAAGGAAAAAGCAAAGCCAAGCAAAGAAAATGCCACCACTTTTTTTAGGGGAAGAGAAATGGCACAAAAGTGGGAGTGATTGAATTGATCATTTTGGCATTTTTAGTTGACTTGAAAGGTAACGCTTATTCCGCGTGTAAAAAGATTGTCGGAATTGAGTAGGGTTGTCGACATGAAACCGAACCGACTCCGAAAAAGCGAGAGAATTCCGATTTCGACCCATAAAAGAGAATTAGTCGTGGTTTCGATTCTTCGGGTCCCTTAACCGGAAGACTCGGTTCCGTTACGGTTCAAAAGACTCTCTCTGTTCGGTCGGTTCAGTTTCGAAAAATTTTGACAAACCACGGCCACTTGGTCTTGAGTAATCCCGCCGGGATCTCGCGCATCTGTTAAAGCAATCATCAAATGGTTGAAATCAACCAGCAAAGCAATGGCTGATACTTATCTCTCTTAATCTGCCCCCCCTTATTTTTTTGGGATTTTAATAAATAAAAAAATTAAACCCGCGGGCTGGCCTTCTTTTTGTGTCTAAATAAATAAATTCCAATAAAATGGAACCGTGCTGTTCCCTCACTCCCTCCCCAGGGCGACGTGTGCCATCCCCACAATGGCATGAGACGAATTTACGCTTCTAAAAATGAAAGAATACCCCTCCCTCATTCCCCCCCCCCTCGGCTCCTGCCTACTCTCGTCGTCCGCCGCGCCCATGCGCTGGGGCGTAAAGTTCGCTATTATGGGAAATTTCACCCCTCCCCCTCCGGCCCGGGCCAATGGACGGCCAATGAATGGCCAACTGAGTCCGGGTATAAAATCAAATTAATTTAATGCTTTGTTTTTACAATTTCGGCAATTGGTTCTGGCGAGTCAAAATGTTATTTAATTTAAAATAGACTAATTGTTATTTACGTAATTTATTAATTAATTTCCTAAATTTTCATTTTTTTTTCTTCTTTTTGACAGGAGACAAAAAGGGGAACGAGTAAATGACATTTGTGTGGTTTAGTTTTGAATTTAAGTTTGAAGAATCCAAAAGTAACCATCACAAGAATTAGCAATGGATTTGGAAAATTAAAAAAGGAAAAGCAATCCTCGCCGGGACAAGGAAACATTTAAACGAAATCTCCTTTTTTCTCATCGACTGTCCCAGCAGACTCAATTTGCCGTTCGCTGTCTTCCCATTATTTGTTTGTCCCTTTGCCGTGCTCAGTTGTCCCACCATCAGACTGAGTTTTCTGGTCGCATAATGCCCTGCCTCCTCCACGCCGGTCCCAATTAGAAATTAGGAGAAGGAGGAGAATGAATCTTCATCCCATGGGGAATGGCCGGACGTCCGCCGACTTCGGCACTGTCATTTGTGCGTGTGCCGTGCCATCCCCGCCGCCGTCGCTGCTGCGGGATTTATTTTGGCACGGCACTGCGCCTATGTGCCATGCCTGGGGAGGGGATATTGCGCCTGAGGCAATCCCAAACCACTGAAATTGACACTTCCACACACACACGCACGCGAGGGGAGGAGGCAGCGAATGAACCGCGCCGGGGGGGGGGGGGGGGAGAGGGCGGAATGAATGAATGAATGGTTAATGAGTTCAAATCCCATCCCATCTCATCTTCATCATTTTGCCCCGAAGGGAGCAACAGATGACAACGACGGCAAAAAACAAAAACTTTTAGGCAAAAAATTTCGCCATTGGCACAGAAAAAGGCACAACAAAAAATTTATATAATTAAATTAATCATTTTTATATTTTGGTCCTTGGGTTTTGTTGGGTTTGCATTTGGTGACCTTTTCTTCCTCTTTTTTAATTGCTCATCAATTAATGTGCGTATCAAATTGCCCTCCCTCGGGGCTTAAAAAGGGCCAGTGCTCCATTCCCGTGCCGATGTGATTTTGAGTGTCGTATGCAAATGGTATTTTTTTTAATTTTTGAAGTGCATTTGACTAATGAAGGCAAGGCATAATGCCGCCGAAAGATAGCGAGAATATTTTAGTTTAAAATCGATAATTTGATTTAATGTAAAATAATAATAATTTTTAATGAAGGCCATAAAGTTGGTTCTGGGTTGGTTTTTTAACTTTAATAATTATATGATTTAAATTCTAATGAGTAATTACCCATAAGGAGAAGAGCTACTGTATGTGAAGCAATATTAAACGTTACTGTAAAGACAGGAAAAGTTAAAGAAAATGTTTATTTTAATTGGAAAACAGGCATATGAAGTGAGGATGTACATAAGTACTGACTGACATTGATGAGGCAGCTTCGGATACAAAAACAGGGTGAATGCAAACCTGTCGATTCAAAAATTCGCTTTTATTTCGTAAACCGAAAGGAAAAGGGATAAGATTTTAGGGTTGCCATATGTACTTGGATTCAGAGTACGTCTTGGATTTGGGCCTTCATGCTTTGAAAATTTGAAGCGTACTTATTTCCAAGACTGTACTTGGAAATGGGAAATTTTTCATGCGGGTAAAAAAAAAGGCAAATCACTCATTTTTTGTAAAAAAATCTGTTAATAAACGCCGAATTTTCAAAAATTTCCCCGGCGGCGCCTATCGGCACCGCCTCCGCCTCTGCATCCCCCCCCCCGTTTGGTGATAAATTCAATAATTTTTTTGGAGTGTACTTGGAATTTATAAATTTTCCCCTTTAGGTACTTTGAATTAGAGCTCAGGAGATGGCAACCCTGGATAAGATAAATGCTAAATAAATAATCTGAAAAATTCGATGAATTAGAGTTCATTCCAAAGCAAATTTTATGCAAGTGTGTGCCTACACCAATTAATTTATGGATTGGAAAAAAAGAGTTTGAATATGTAAATAAGCAAAATAAAATTATATTTGCATTGGCCAGGGATTGAACGAGAGAAGAAAACAAGTCAAAGAGAATACAACGAGACTAAAAACATAGAAAAAAAAAGTTGTCAAACTAAAGAAAAATGCCTTTCCCAAGGGCCACGGGATCAGTGTGTCACAATAATGAAGTGTCGGGTAACCGGCACCAGCTCAAAATTTGTTATTTTTGTTGACATTTTTTTGTCAAAATCTGTGTGCAAATGACAGCCAAATTATCAAAAAATTTTGCGCCCAGCCTTTCCCCGCCCATTAGTATTTTCCAAAATTTCGGTTTCAAACAAATTTGTTTTTTTCTTCTTCAACGAAACCACTTAGTATAATCAAGTGGAAAGAGATACAGTAATAAGGTAAGGTAACTGACAAAATTGGCCAGAAGTTTAGCTATAGTATCCATGTGTAAATAATAATCCCGAAAAAAACACTTGCATATTTATTATAATTAGTTAAATTATGCTTTTCCTTGGCATCAAATTGTTGAATTGTGCTATTTACTACTGTTGTGTCTGGGCTGTAGACCATTTGGCCAAATGGTCTACAGCCCAGACACAACAAAAAGTATTCTCAAGTTTTGTGAGCTCTGAACATGAGCAACCAGACACAAAGAGTGATAATATGCCTTACCCTGGAATGGCTCAGGGGGGGGAGGGGGGGGGGGCTCGACTTTTCAATGGCTCAGGTCGCGCACCTACTTCCTCCCCTTTCCACCCTTTGGGGGCTTATTCGGCTCCCGTGATTGGTGATGGGTTTTGATAGCCGTGGTTTAGCCAAATGGTCTACAGCCCAGACACAAAAACTACCCCGTAAAAAATAAAACGAATATTTTTAAAGTAGATTTTTACATTTTTTGAGGGCTAAAGGGCGCTTGTCTCGTTCATTCCTCACATTTTCCCACGGGTTAAATTTAGGAAAATTGGGAAAAAAAATTCAAATGGAAAAATGGAAGGAAATTGGCACCCTTTCTCTTCCGAATGCTAAGTCAGAGGGGATGGCAACACTTTTGAAAAGCATTGATTTATTTGCTTTACGTGCAGTGGGGGCGGGGGTGGTGGACACTTTGGGGCATCATCAAAAAGAGCGCTGGGAGGGGGGGGAGGCTTAAAAAATTGTTTTCCCACCGATTCAAAAAGGGGGCACAAATCCCTGTTTTTGGCATTTTCAATGAAAAAAATGTCAAAAACAAAACAAAACAAATAATTATATGCAAATTTTCGTTTAAATTAGCATTGGGACAATGTGAGTCTGTTTGGGTGACCGACTGGCCATTTTACTTATTTAATGGGACGAAACGTAAATTTTAGTGTTAATTAAGAAAATAAAAAAGGTTATTTATCAACAAATTTTATTAGAGGGTAGCGGTCCTATTTTCTTATGCTTTTTTGAAATTCCGCACAAACATTTTCTAATTTTACAGTTTGCTTCTCAAAATTCTTTCTTTCAAAAACTTTTTCCATCGGCGCCTTTCGTCATCGTGGGACTTTTTCCTTATTTTTTTTTTTGGTAATTAACCAAAGCTTCAAAATTGCTTTTTTATTTTTTAAATGAAATAAAATTTTAGCAGCATTCAGTGCTTCCTGAGCAATTTGGACTTTGTGAAGGGTTTTGAAATGCGAGTTAAAATTTTTACATTTGAAAAAGGAATGATTCGGCGGGCTGCAAGATGCCGCCGGGTCTTAATGGAATAGCTTCAAAAAATTACTAAAATAAGGATGTTAGGCTGAAATAAGGAAAAATTGAGGCCAAAATCGACAAAATACGAAATTATTTTTACGGTTCTGTGGCGACACATTCCAATTAAAAAAAAAAAAGTTGACAAAAGGCCGCGCGAATAGCAAATTTCTTTTCCCTAATGAATAAATTAAGAAATGGGCAATTTTTACTCCGATTGAGCGCACGGCAAAAAATTGCTTAACTAACCCTATAGGTTGCCAAAGGGCGCTTTTTCGGGAAATATTTTAAAGTAAATGGAACAAATTATATAATTGCCCTGATTGTCTTCAGTAACTTTTCGCCACCGGATGAATGTGATTTTGGCAATAATCTGATAGAATAAAGTTAGGGGAATAAGGCGGCTGGAAAAGCTCACCAAAGCAATTGTTTAATGCCCTTTTTCGCAAAAAAATTTCCCCCATATAATGCCATCTTTAGAGCGTGTATTTTTTGAAAAGGAAAAAAAGAGAAACCTGCTGTCCCGGCCATTAAAAGACACAATATTGAAATATGATAACGAAAGTGGACTTTTTAATAAAAGAAAAATTCATTTAAAATTAATGCCAAAAGCCATTCTTTTTGACGGGTTTCAAATCAAATTAATAAATTTAAAAAACATAATCTCAATTGAAAATTCTTTTTCTCAAAATGAATATTGAATTGAATATAAAAGAAAACAATTTTCCAACTTATTTAATCACTTTTTCAGAATCATTCCTTTTCGGGACAAATAATGAATGAGTGTCCGTGCGGCACCATTCATTTGCGCAAATACACTTCGGGAAGCTTTCCTTTTGAATTAATTTGTTAAAACAGTAGTGCCAGTGCCAACATTTGTGGTAACAAATTGGCACAATTTGAGAAAAAGTGGGTGCAAATGGCGGAAAAAGGCATTACGACGGCGGACACATCGAAGGGACAATTGGAATAATAATTGGCATTTTGGGAGCGAAATTTTGCCATCATTCAGTGAATAATGAATGATGCAAAATATTTTCATAGAAAAAAAATTAATGAATGCGCAGTTTTACACCTGTGAATAACATACAGACAAAAAAATGTTGCCAAAATGTGTTGGTGCTCTGTTGATGCACCTTCAAATTTTTAAAGATGGGGCCGCCATTTCGCCGGCGGGGGACCATCAAAGGGATGCCGACAATTAGACGCCGAAAAAATGGGCGATAGGCAACTTTTGTTTTTTAACGGTCAAACATGAAAACATGTCTTCGCTTCATTTGAAAAAAAACCATTACCAAATTAGAATTAAAAGTCGAAAACTCATTCATTCAATAATGGATGAATGATTGTAAAGATGGCATCCTCGGAGGGTCATTTGTCGAAATCAAATATTATCCCCCATAAATTACTCTAAAAATGCTCTGCACCGTTTTTGGAAGCCAGGGCCGATATCTGAAATTAGGTAATTTGCAATATTGAAGAAGGTTACGGGTATTGGGCAATATCCGAAGCACCTGAATTCTTGAGTTAGAAATTATTTGTTAGGCAGAACTCCTCAAATATGGAATTTTATTAAAAATGTTATAATAATTCTCTTTATATGCTGTCGGTACACCCGGCACTCTGCCCACACTCGTCTCTTAATACGTAGATTTTTCAAAAAAAAAAAAAAGAGTAATCATTCAGGTTCCTCGTTCGGCACCTGAAATTCGTGATCATTGATATGGGCTTTGGAAGGATTAATGGAAAAGTCACCAAATATTTTTTCCAAATTCATTTATACATTTTATGTCGTTATTCTTCTCTACCATTTTGCCATTTTAAGCACAAAATGAATGTTTCTTAAATTTGATTAGTGAAATGATCCACTGGGACAGTTCGATTTGCACAACGAAAACCAAAATTGTACTGCAATGGAGTCGCCTTTCAGCTAAGAATTAAAAAAAATAAAGAAAATTGATCCCAGTCACAACCCGGGTAACGGGTTTTTTAATTTAGGGCGGACGGGTAAACCCCTACCCGCATGCGGGTTTCGAGGATGTGCGGGCGGGTACCCGGGGTACCCGCTTTTTATAACGCTTGACTCTTGAATTCCAAAAAAAAAATAATTCAAAATTTGTTTTTTTAAATCACTGCAACTTTTTTAAAAAAGCGGTAAAACCAATTATTAATCAAATTCTTTATTATTCTCAAAAAATTTGTTTTCATCGTCATCAATTGACCGTCCTATCGCAATTTTGTCCATGTTTACCTTCATAATCAAAATATCTCTTGGCATACAAAATTGAACATAAATTTTATCCAAAATCCAATCTTTATCACTGCTTAAAATACCCGTTTTTGCGGGTACCCGCAGTGTTTACCCGTACGGGGTTCGAATTTTCAAATCGATTACGGGTAAGAACCGCATGCGGGTTTTTTGCTTAAAATATGCGGGTAAACCCGTACCGGTACGGGTAATGCGGGTATTCAACCCTACTTAAAAGGATAATTAGCAAAACCAAAAGAGCTTAAGCGTGATTAATTGGTAATTACGGCGCTTTGATTCCCCATATTTTAGTGATTATCGCTGATCATTAAAATTGGAATCGCACGGACACTTTCGGACCAACAGGGAAAATGCAATCGCAGCGAATGGACAGTCGAAAAGGGCTCATTGTCAGATTTTGTTATAGAGAAATTTCAATCCGTGGCACTAACAGCATTTAATGATAAGGAAACCAATTTTCGACGCGTTTTCGAATTAAGGACCAAATAAATTGCGAACATTTTCCGGATTTGTTGGCCTAAAAAGGAGCAAAAGAAGAAGAAACCAAAATCTATAAACGAACGGCTGATAGGATGGAAAGACATTTGTAAGTGATAAAGTGTGAAATGGTTGTAACACCACAGGGGGAATCTGAAAAAGTGAAGCCTCCTAATTTTTAATTATTATTGCTTTTTATCCGTATAAAGAGAACAAAATTATAAAAATGAAATATTAAAAAGATGAAAGAAAATTAGTTTCTGAATAAAGTTTTTCTTCACATAATCGTGGTAAGATCGAATTTGAAATTCGGTCCAAAGTTTGCCACGATAACATCACCGGAGTGTTGCAAGGAAACGCAGGGGTACAATTGACAATTACGATCATAAAAAAAGGTTGAAGGCACAAAGAAATCAGCGGTTTCTGAATTATTAAACATTTCAAACAAACGAATGAATAATTGCTTCTTGGTTTCGAGTGTTTTTTTAATTGCCATAATTATTTGAGGGGGAGTAGGTTCGAGTGTGACCGATGAGTGCGGTTCGGTGAAATTTTGGCAATTTTTCAAAATTTTTTGGTCAAAAATTATGGGACCTTCAAACTTAATTAATCAGCTTCAAATCACACTGAAAATCTTGATTAGACATTTGTCTTACCAATTTTAAAATTCTAACTTTCAAATTGTCCTTCCCCCCCCCCAGGGATGTCATCGCCAAAACCCAAAAACCCGGCACGCGAGTTCAAAAACCCGGCAAAATTTTCCAAAAACACGGCAAAAAACCCGGAAAAATTTTTCGCCGCTTGTTAAGCGTAAATAATGTTAAAAAACATTCAAACATGGGTTCAAAAGAGGAATGCCCATTCTGTTTCTCTCGTCTGTTCTGATGTTTTTGAGAACAGAAAACACTGATTCACAAAATGCATCAAAAAACCTCATTCTAAAAAATTTCAAAAAGCGAAAACAAAACAATAAAAGGGGGCCGGTGGTGCCGATAGGCGCCACCGGGAAAATTTTTAAAAAAATGGATGTATTTTGGCAACAAATTTTCACCAAAAACATACGATTTTGTGAGTTTTTTGAGAAAAATTTTAAGTAAACATAGGGGAAAAGGGGTCTGGTGGTGCCGACAGGCGCCACCGTGGAAAATTTTGGGGAATTTGCTAACGGATTTGAGCCAAAAAATTTGGCGTAATGTTCATCGAAATTCAATAAAATGACTGAAAATAAGAAACCCGGCAAAATAAGGCAAAAAACCCAAAAACCCGGCACTTGCAAAAACCCGGCAAAAACGCGGCACGGACCCCAAAAACCGGGCAAATGCCGCGTTTCTAGGGCAAAATGGCATCCCTGCCCCGCCCTCCTCCTAAAACGCACCCAAAAGTTGTCCATTTTTGGTGAAAATGATTCGTCGAGTGGTCAAATTGACGCCGCATCCGACGGTGTCACCACGAGAAAATTGTTCATTTCCCCCCTGTCCGAAGCCGTTAATCCAAAAACAGCTGTCGCCTTCAAATGCGAAAGTGCCACGCCGTTCGCGGACTGTCCCATCCAATGGCGTCTGATTTTTAACAGCGATTCCGATGAGAGCGAAACTTAGAAAATAAATGCCAAAAATAATTTTTAAAAATATGAAAAAATTTAAATGAATTTTGCAATTTTAACAATAGCAATTTGTTACCTTTTCATATTTTCGACTTTCAATTCGAAGTAGAAAAAGGCGCAATAACAGATGCTGTGAATGCATTTTGTTGCGAAAACGGAATGCCATCCTTTGGAAATATTAAATTATTAATTAATTTTACAATTTATTATTAAATATAATTAAAAAATTCTCTCTTAAAAGTTAGTTTTTTTTTCCTGCCAAATATGCACCCTAAGAAAGTATATATTCTCGAACTTTTCGAGACAAAACAAATAAAAAAGCCTTTTTAGGTGAGCCGAACTGAAGCCGAATAATTTCATGGTCCAAACAGAAACCCAAAGTGTCATACATAATTCACATTTAGTTTTTAAACCTCTAATCTTAAGCAAGACCATACATTTCGGGTGTAAGAATAAGTAAAACCATTTTTACTCAATTTAAATTCGTATTTTAACCTAATTAATTCTTATGGCGATATTCTGAAAAGTGCCAAAAACTCAAACGAAATTCTGTTGCTTCAATATTAATTCAAGCATGATTTTTCACCACAAAGGTGCTCTCCAGAATAATGGACCACCAAACAGTCGGCATCTGTGATTTCGAGTTCACTGTGACAAGCCGAGGCATCCCAAAGGTTCCGCTGTCGCGGATTTGAGAGAAACTTAAAATTGATTTTAATTACTTTTATAAAAATAATTAAATTTATCGATTTTACCTCCACGGCTGTAAGATCGAATTTGAATGACGGGCCAAAGTTTGCCAAAATTTTGTCACCAGGGAAGGGCAAAGTAATGCACGGGAATATTGGGCCATTAGCAGAAGGTGAGACGAATAAATCAGTAGTATCTTTGGGATTGGGATTAGTCCTGGTTTTCGGTTTATGTCGGAGTTACCCGGCCATAAACCGGGACTCGGCCCCGGATTTCCCAAAATTCCCGGCCTCGAGTTACTCAGTTTACCAACCCAAACGAAGTCCATTTTTGGTGAAAATAATCCGTCGAGTGGTCAAATTGACGCCGCATCCGACGGTGTCACCACGAGAAAATCTCAGCCTTTTCTTTTTGTGCAATCCATGGAACCAAAAAATGCCTTCGCTTGCGTATGCGTAAGTGTCCGAATGATTTCCAACAATTCTGTCCAATGGCATTTCTTTTGTGGCAAGACCAATTCGAACAAATCAAAAAAATAAAATAAAAAAATGAAAAAATTTGAAAAAAAATGCCAAATAAATATTTATTTATTTACCTTTTCATTTTCAGAATTTCCACTTCGAAGTAAAAAATGCCCGATTCACAGCTGCTCGGAACAGCAAATTGTGCGAACATTGAGCGAGTTGCTAAAAGAAAATTAAATGGAATACAATTAATATTTATTAAAAAATATATTTTTTAATTCGAATAATTTTACCAAAGTTTTCACTTCCTTGATGCTCCACCATCAAACATTCGGGCCCATAAATTTGGAGGTCATTGTGCGAAGCATTTGCATCCCAACAATTTTGTTGAGGGTTTGAAAATTGCTGTAATATTTGTTTTTTAATGTAAAAATTTTCGTTTTCTTTTGCATTTTCACCTCAGAAATGTTCTGACGAAAATTCGGATGAACAGCCTTTAGCATTTCTAAAGAAAACAGTTTAACAAATCATTCATTTAAAATTGACTTAAATATTGGCATGAAAAACATTCATTAAAGCAATCATGGAATCTTGGATTATATGGCAAGGAAAGTTTAATGACCCACTTAACGGATTGCTTATAGACGCTTAATCGTTTAATAGCAATTAAACAATAAAGAAAACTCCGGAGAACATAAAGCATTCGAAATTAAACAAAGAGTAGGTGGTCCAAACCCACGTAGTCTCGGCTAAAATGCCGGCGGGGAATGCCGCCATTGACCGTAATCACTTTTCGGTGTCAAACATTGATTTACCATTTCCGAATCGATCCTTCAAAACGCCAACCGAATTGTCCAACCGTTGGATTTTGATTTGCATTTCGACCATTGCATTTTGAATTCCAGAAAAACCGTCCGAAATGTTATCAAACTAAAGACAATTTATTAGCATTTCGTTGAAGACTGAGTGGTTTTCCTAAGCTTAAAGTGATTAGATTTTAATTGTCGAAATATTAATTGGTTAATTAATATTTATTTTGTGCCACGTCTAAACAGTTTAATTTATTTATTTTTTAATTCATTAATGTGTATATTTAGTTCTTTTATACTTATTTGTTGTATTTCTAATTACCATTTGTTTCTGTGTCCTTTCCAATTCAATGATTCGGTCCAAAATTGCCTTGAACTGTTCGGCAGAAGCTGAAAATCGGAAAAACTTTAATTTTTCAAATACTTTTATTCTAATTTATAAAATACTTAAAATTATAATGTATTGACTGAAAAAATTACTACGGTTTCCGTTTTGTCCCAACACATCAAAATTTGCACTTGTCGATTCCATTGGCACAATTTTATAAAAAGGGGAATTTTTGTTTTTAGAAAAAATTATAAAATTTCTTATAAAAATTAAATTATTTTCTCATTCTCAAAATCGATTAACAACACAGATTACCCTTTAAGCACGGTAAATAAAACAACTTTCAACCACAACAGTCAGAGGGAGAGGTGAAAAGGCAATGGAAATTACAAATGCAAAATGATCGGACGGAGGGGGGGGGGACGAAAATGAATAGGAGGGGGGGGGGGGGGGGGGGAGCACTGATGAGCCAATAAAATGTTGCAAATGAAAGTGATGGGCATAAACAAAGAATGTAAAAAAGAAAAAAGATGGATGGCATCGGTAGGCCGAACGAAGTACGGCCCGTCACCCGAAGAAAAAATAAGAAAAATAAAAAAATATCTTAATTATGCAATCATTCATTTTCAGATGCTAAAAATCGCGAATAGGTGGTACCAAAGGTGCTGAGTCGTTTCGCAAAAAGTATCAATCCAAATTTGATAATCCATTTAATTTAAAAACATTTTGTTGTCCATGTTAAAACTTGATAAATTTTCTGAATTTGGAAGACTCATAAAGCCAATCAAAAGCTATCGGATGGTACCAAGATTGTTAAGTTATCACGAGTTTTTTTCAAAAATTTTTATTTTTTGGAAGAGTGGGTGTTAGGCGGTGCGATAGGCGACGCCGGCGAAATTTTTTGAAAATAAAACAAGTTTTTAAAGAAATAAATTAAAAAATTAATCACAAGCTAAAGTGGTTGTGAACTAATTGAAAGATGCCAAAATAGGTGTAATTAGGTGCTTAAATCCCAAAAGCTGTTAAGTTTTACAATTTTTAAATCGGTTTCTTTAATATTTAAAAAAAATTTTCCCGGTGGCGCCTAACAGCACCTCTGGACTCCCGGCCAATTTCTCGGGTCGGTTTTCAAAAAAACCTCAGGTCGGATTTCGGGTCGGGAACCGGGAAAAAGATAGTTTTCGGGTAACCCGCGGCAACCCTGGTGCCGACAGGCGCCGCCGGGAAAATTTTTTGAAAATATTTAAATAAATCACCAAAAAATTCAATTGTAAAAAATAGTAATATTTTCCTCTTTTATTCTCAGAGTAAAAAATGAGACAAAAGAGCTGAAATAAGACAGAATCTTACAAATAAGACAAATGCGACCTCTGCATAAAATAATAATAATCCACTTAAAAGGTTGTGCGCCCGGTGGAACTCGAACTCAAGCCCTTCTTGACTTCTTCTCGTATCGCACAGATTTCAAATATTCCTTCTGATCAGAGAATGGAAAGACCGAATTTGAATTTAGGACCAAAGTTTGCCAAGTTTTATTACCAAGAACAAAAAGTGCAATGAAACAACGGAACAACAACAACAGAAGAAGAAGAAGAACGCAAAATTAGTGATATTTGAATCATTTTATTATTTTTTTAAATATATAAAGTTTTTTAATTTAATTTTTACCATCCAAACGAAGTCAATTTTTGGTGAAAATGACCCATTGAATGGAAAAATAATGCCGCAAATCCGTCAGTATCACCACGAGAATAAACAACACTATGTATCTCCGAGCAATTGATTTGTGCTTTTTGAAGGGATCAAAGAGGATTTATTTATTTTTGAAAATGATGATTTTTGTGGTATTTTAAAAAAAAAACTACAAATAGAGTTTTTGTTAGGCCAAAATCAATTAACAATTTTAATTATTTCAGGCATTTTCCATAAACAAGTAATACATTTGTGCATATAATTCCAAGCCTTACCCAAGAGAATGTGCAACTGAAAAAGGGCATCGAATTGTGTTGGAAAGGTCAACCCAATGGTCAACAGAGGCGCACATCTGCGCCTTTTTTGCCCATTCATTGCTATCATTTTCCATTTCATCATTAATTGATTTTTTTTTTATATGTATTTTAATGGAGTGCAGAGTCGTTTCGTAAATCCGCCATTTTTATCAAATTTTCCGACAAAAACTGTTATAACATTTCTCAAAATTAACCAATTAAACAATCTTGGTATCGTATAATAGCTCTTACTTGTTGTCTCTACTAGTATGATAAATTCCAAAAAATTTCAATGTTTTAAAAAAAATAGACAAAAAATTAACTTTTTTAAATCTTCTTGTGCCTACAACTCTTTCACGGTCGGGGTCACTTTGGCGTGGCCACCTTGGCGTGGCTTTTTTGGCGTGGCCATCTTGGCGTCGTTGGATATAATGGATATAACTTTTCTCAGAGGCACCCAAACTAGATCTTCTTACTATCATTCGATATCTCTTGATAATCTCTATAAGCTTGCAAAATTTCAAAAAACTTGGTCTACTTAATAAAAAGTTAGGTTTAAAAAGTTCGGAAATTTAGATTTTTTTTTTCGAGTTTTTTCGACATAACTTTTTTTTGGCTTGACCAAATTTTTCGAAATTTTGTAGCCTTATAGAGCTTACCAAGAGCTGTCGAATGGTACTAATAATATCCAACTTGCTTTCTTCTGGACAAAGTTATATCCATTATATCCCACGACGCCAAGATGGCCACGCCAAATTCGCTCTTTCAGGCTTGATTCAAATTTGAAATTTGGTTAGCCTAATAGAGCCAATCAAAAGCTATCGGACGAAACCAATATTATTTCATTTGTTTTTTTTAAGCAAAGTTTGACAATTATGTTCAGAAAATCTGTAAAAATGGCGGCCTTACGAAACGCCCATAGTGGCGGAATTTACGAAACGACCTTGCAACATTTAATGGCATTTGTAAGACTAAAGAATTTCTTTCTCTATCTCTTTTTCTCTGTTTTTTTGTAACAGATGTCGGAAAAATGGTGTAATTCTTCTATTTTCTTTCTCTCTCTCCCTCTTTTTCCCCCTCAACGGCTACCGGTCCGAGTGCCGAATAGAACAAAAAAAAATTCCGAGTTCCGAATGGCACAAAAAAAGCCAAAATGGCTTTTGTTAAAAAAATGAAAACATAAAAGCCTAGACCTAGTCAAGCTTAAGCCTATGCCAAAATTTAGACCTAAACTAAGCCTTAATTATAGAGTAGTGTCTGTTTAAAAAAATCATTCGGAACTCGGCCTTTTCGGCACTCGGACATTATTTACACTATTCGGCACTCGGAATTTCGGCACTCGGAGCGGAAGCGCCCTCGGCTCCTTTTCTTTGTCTCTCTCTCCGTCTCTCTCTCTCACTTTGTCCATTTTCTTCTCTCTTTGTCTTATTTTTATGTCTCTCTTTGCATCTCTCTCTCTCTGTCCACACTCTCACTTCCTAGGTCTTTCTCCCTCCTCTTATCTTTTTTTCTTTCTCTGGTTCTCTCTCTCTCTCTCTGTCTTCCTTTCTCATTCACTCTATTTCTTTTTCTGTTACACATTGAATTAGGTTAGTCCCCAACCCGACGTCCCCGAATCCCCGACCCGACCCGAAACTACTTTTGAGCTTCATCCCCGACCCGATCCCCGATATCCCATTCCCCGCGTTCCCCGACATGCCATCCCCGACGGCTCCCGGACAATCGGACAGTGGACAGTGGACAATCGGACAGTGAGGACAATCGGACAGAAGTGGACAATCGGAGAGTGCACATTCGGATAGAAAATAAAGGAAAATGATAAGAAAAATGACTGATTACTTTACACCAAGTGGTTGGATGCTTAATCGGGTTTAAAAAGCCAATTTTTAAATGTTTTGTTTCGGCATTCGGTAAGCTATGGCTCGTGAATAGGCGTGCAAGGATAAAGTTTTAAGAAAGTTATGGCCAAAAAACAGCAAATAACCTCAATTTAATTGTCAACTTTTTTAAAACTTATTAAGACATTCTTAATCGGTCATTTTTCTTATCATTTTCCTTTGTTTTCTGTCCGAATGTCCACTGTCCGATTGTCCACTTCTGTCCGATTGTCCTCACTGTCCGATTGTCCACTGTCCGATTGTCCACTTCTGTCCGATTGTCCTCACTGTCCGATTGTCCACTTCTGTCCGATTGTCCTCACTGTCCGATTGTCCACTGTCCGATTGTCCGTCCACGTCCCCAACAAAAATAAGCATTGGTAAGAATGGGTGTCTGAGAATAAGAAATTGTTGTGAAAAAGGGAAATTTTGGAGAAAAAATTCTGTTTATAAACTATCACGATGACCATTTTGTGTGGTGGTAGAAATATATGTTTTGCCATATCTTTTCCTTGGGTTCAAATCCCACAAATGGCAGAAAATTGGTTTTTGAAAATTTCTCTCTATAAAATTCATTGATGATCAAAGATTTTCCTGGCAGGCGCATATCGACACCGCCCGGACACATTTTACCTTGGATTTTCTCAAAAATTTTCTAAAATTGACCATTTTTGCGTCAATCTGTTTAATAAATCAGAACCAGATTATCGAAAATTTGTCGACTCCTATGAAGACTCAATTCCGTTGCAAATTGTACTCACAAATTTGGCTTAAAATTTGCAATTTTGGGAAAAATTCGTTGACAAATTGCATCAAAAATTTTCTAGTGACGCATAATCGCACCGCCGAAATTTTTTTTTAATAATAATTTATAAAGTGTATGGTAAAATAGCGTAATATTTTTGGTTAAAAGAATAATTGAACTTTAAAATCTTATTTTTGACCTGTCATATTCTCATTTCCAAAAGATTTTCTTTTAATTCATCTACTATGTATTTAATCATTCAGAAAACATACAATTTTGGTATATTTTTGAAAAAAAACATTTTTTGTTATTCCCCGATCCCCGACAAATTTGAATTTCCCCGACCCGATCCCCGAAAGTCCATCCCCGACGCTCCCTGTTCCCCGACATTCCTGTCCCCGAAGGGTCGGGGACGAACCCTACATTGAATCTTTTCGTTTTTTAGGAAACACAAAAAAATGCACAAAATTGAGCCTTTTATCTGTTTTCTTATTATATGGTGGAAAATCCTGGAAGAATCCTCTGTCTCATAAAGCCGATCCTGGGTCTGCAAAACCCTGACCGATTTCTTGTGAAATTTTTGGACGTTTTTTTTATTTTCAGCAAAATTTGAATTTGTCACTTTTAAATTGTTCAATATGTCATCAATTGATCCTGACGAAATAACAGCTGATCAGGGTATTAATAATGCTCAATTTCAGTAAAACTACTTTCTTAAATCTTTTTGTTTGCAGAGTTTCATATGCCACAGTTTTCAAAATTTGAGAATTTCGAAATGTTCGAACAGGACAGAAAAGGTGGGAATTTGTTTCTACCTTTTTCCAACTTAACAACTTATTTTATACAGTATACAATTTCTTAATGAATGCCTCCGGTGGACAAATTGAACAACAAAATCAGCAGAATGAGGAGGAGAAGACGAAGGTGAATTAATGTGAAAATTATGGATTATTAAATGATATTACGAAAAATAAAACCAAATTTAAAACCATTTTTAAAAATTAAATGTTTAGCAATTGTGCAAAAAGTGTGCCAAAATGGAAATGGCATTGGAAGAGTCAAAACAATTAAGAGAACTTGAGAAGGTCGTTGGTTTGAAATTCTTTTATTTATTTTTTTAATTTAAATAATATAAATTTAAATATAAATTCAATATTATAAGTTCCAATTGAATTTAAATTTTTGGCATTTATTTCAGAGAGCATTTCAAGCGGAGTTAGAAAAACAGAAACTGATCACCCAAAACATTGTACTGCAGGCAAAACTTGACAATATGAAACAGGAAAAGCCACAGCACACAAATGGTGAGGGAGCAAAAAAATAAAATGATATTTAAAATATTATTATTATTGAATAACAAAAAATAGCATTTTCAAATATTTGAACAAAATAAGAATATTTATTAAAATTCTTTATTATCGTTTTCAATTGTTTTTGGGTTCAGTTGGCCATCTCTCTGAACATCAAAATGATTGGCGAACGGAATTTTGTGCCAAAATCGGCGAATTGGAGAGAAAGCAAACGGCGAATTACGAACAGATGAAGGCAATGCATGACGTACTTATTGCCAAAACTGACGAGGTGGGAATAAACATTTTCAATAATTTAACGTTGAATTTAATAATTGAAATTCAATCGAAACTAAAGGAACAAAATATGTTTGATTTATTAGGGAATTTTAAATGACAGAAAAATCATAAAAAACATATAATTGCTTTAATTGGCGCTGATTAAGGACTCCGATTTGTTCAATGCCATTCGAACAAAAGTCGCTGATTTGGCGGAACAATTGACGAAAATGGACACTTTTGTTGGCATTGTGAAGGATCAAATTGGAAAAGGTAAAAACAAAATTGGAAATGACATAAAAATAAAAAATTTATCACCTATTTTTTACATTTTTCAGATCTGTCGGTTGTTGTCCCTCCCAATTTTCGTCTGAATTTTGCTGAGGTAAAACTTAAAATTATTTGTAAAATAGTAATGAGACAATTCAGAAGTTTTCAAATCCTTCTCAAAATTGTTGGGATGCCACGGCATGTCATAGTGCCATCGAAATCATTGGCGCCGAATGTGCGACGGTCCATTACAAAGGGAACGGAAACGGTAAATGATTTTCCATTCTTTTTAAATTAATATTCATTTTAATATTCTTCAGGTTCCTGTTCTGTCTTCGCGAAATTGTCCATTCCAAGCTGTGCTTCTGGCATTTTTTATTTTGAAGTGAAAGTTTTGAGAATGAAAAGGCAAACATTTAATTATTAATTATTAAATTGTAATATTAAATAAATATAAAAAAATTAAATATATTTCTTTTGTTAGTTTTTAATTTAATTTTAGTTTTTTGACAGTTTTAAAAGTTTTTGCTTTTATTTTGTTGCTATTTTCTTTATATTTTAATTTCTTTTTAGTTTCCTCAGAATTGGTTTCGCCACAAAGGCAATGCCATTGGACCGAAAGGTCGGCGACTTTGCGGACAGTTACGGTTACGTCAGAATGGGCAACTTTTACATCAATGGCACCTGTTGGATTAATCGGAATTTCCAATTTTCGTGTGGTGACACCGTCGGATGCGGCATTAATTTGGCCACTCATCGGATAATTTTCACCAAAAATGGACACCCTTTGGGTGGGCTCAGAAAATTAAATCAAAAATTTTCATTTTCAGATACCACCAATTTATTCGTCTCTCCTTCTTCCACTGGTCCATTGTTTCCGTGCGTTTCTTTGATTTCTTCCGATGATTTGATTGAGGCAAATTTTTGCCCACACTTCAAATTTGACCCGGCCAATTTGCGGGTGAATTTTTATGCCAAATAATTAGGGCATAACAAAAATAATTTAAATATATTTTTTTTATTTATTCGAATTAAGGCGCTTTCAAAGAACCTTCAACCAAATTGTTTGGATGCAAAAGCTTGCCATAATGACCTCGAAATCAATGGTGCCGAGTGTTTGATGGTCCATTATAAGGAACAAGGACATGGTAACTTATCTTTATTTATCGTATCTTTTTTACAAAATTCACAAATACCGTAACCTTTTTAGAAAAACCTTGACCTTGACTTTTAATTTTCAAACATAAACCCAATTAAAAGTAACCGCTTTTAGTTTTTTAAGACAGTTTTATTTTACAGTGTTTCTTTTTTGCTTTTGGGTGTTTAAATTGCCCTTTTTGACAAGTAATTACGCCTCAATTAAAGTTTCATAATTGCCGTTTTAATCATTAGAAACCAAGGAATATATTGTAATTAGAACTTTATAAGTAATTTTTAAATATTTATTTCTAATTAATTTTCATTTTTAAAGAATGGCGTTCTGTGTTTGCAAAATGTTCCATTCTGAACACTTCTGCCGTTTGCTCCAATATATTTTACTGCGAAATGAAAATAACAAATGTGAAAAAGTAATGAATTTGAATAATTTTTAATTTGTTATCCCTTCTCATTTTTTATTATTTAAATTAATAAATCTATGGTTTTATTTTTAGCCGTGCCGTTATCGGACTTCGCTGTAAAAGAACAGGCACTTTTGGATGGGTCAATCAAAAACCGTCCGGGCACTTTTGCCTATGAAGGGGACGGCGACTTTTGGATTAACGGTTTCCGCAAAATCGGAAATTCCAAATTTTACAATGGCGACGTTGTCGGATGCGGCGTCAATTTGACCACTCGACGCATAATTTTCACAAGAAACGGACACCAAATTGGTTCAAAAATTAAATAATAATAAAATGATTTAAATACACTTTTAAATTTAATATTATTAAATGATTTGTTTTTTTTTCAGCCACCACCACCAGTTTATTGCGTGTCTTCTTCACTGTCTTTGGAGCATCTGTTCCCATTTGTTTCTTTGTGGGATTCGGGTGACAAAATTGAGGCCAATTTTGGGCCCATTTTAAATACGATGTGGCCAATTTTTGATAGAAAACCCAGAAATGTTCAGTTAATTAATTAGTTATTCATCTTTAAATTTGTTCTTTCATTTTATATTTCATTTTCCTTTAACTTTTATAAAAATGCATTTCTTATGAAAGTTCGTCATTTTTTCACAACTAAAATTTAAAACACTTGTTAAGCATATTTTATAAATTGATTAGAAATTAAGTATTTTCAAAAAATGTTTTCAAATAATGTAAAACAAATACTGCGATAAAAATAAATAATTTTTGGAATTATGAAAAATTTTTCGAAAATTTCAATTGCAACTCCTGCGAAGCCACCGATTGTCTCTGGTGAATTCTGAAATTTGTTTATGAAGCAATTGTTTATCCGTGTGAAAGCGAAATTCCGATGTGTTTTAAGACAAATTGTCCGATTATTATTTTACTATTTTTTTTCTGAAAATGATATTTTAGGAGAGTGAGAGCGCCTATGGTAAGCCCAGGGAGTAAACATTTCCGATTTTGATAGGCAAAAAATTAAATTTCCGGTTAAAGGTAATTTTTTAAAAGCTAAAATTTCTTCCAAATCAATTAAATTTAAGTTAGGGTAGAAAAATCCCGAAATAGGTAAAAATAGGCATTATAAAAGTGGATGTAGAAGCTCCAAACCAAGCTAAAAACTCGTTTTTCGCGCCTATCTCCGCGTATTAAGTGTGCAAAAATTTTAGGTATTTACCTAAAATTAACATCCCTAATAATTATTGTTATGCGATTATTTCATGTAAGTTATTATTAGAGCTAGGATTTTTATGTGCTAAGAATCCTGAAATATATAATAAAATATGTGCTAAAAAAAAGGGCCACCAAGGTTTGGGCGCCAGAATTTTTTCAAAATTCAAAGTACACTTCAAAAATTTTATCATTTGCATAAAAAAGGTTAATTTTAGAGACCGGATTTACCTAATAGTTTGTATTTTTTCGCCAAAATTAATTTTTTCAAGATTTTTCTTTTTTTCGGCAAGCATTAGTGCATCTCAAACTTATGTGATCCCGAAATAAAGTTCTAACCCTTTGATATTTTATTAAAAAATTTCATCATATTTCCAAAATTTTCGAAAATTCTTAGTGGAGGGGTCCGTCGCAGCTGATAGGCGCCGCCAAGGAAAATATTACAAATTTTGGTGTGATTTGCTAACAGATTGGACCATAACAAGGGCAATTTTTGGGAATTTCTTGCAATGAAATATTTTGGACAGATGGAAAAAATATTTTTTACATTTAGTTGGCAAAATGAAGAAAATACAATGTCATTGAGAAGTTTAAGGACGATGGCCGGCGGTGCCGTTAGGCGCTGCCGGTGAAAATTTGAAATTTGGGTGTATTTTGATAACAAATTAGGCACAAAAAAATGACCTTTTTGGGGATTTTTCAAGAATTAGGACGCATCAATGTGAAAATTTAACCCGTTCCCCCGGCCGTTTTCCCTGGTAAAAATTTAATGAAAATGTTTGGGAATGAGTGCCAAAGATATTTGACAATTACATTGCTAAATGAGCACAAATTGCGTAATAAATTCCACGGCGGGGGGAAGTGCAAAAACAAAGTGCGGTAAAAGAAATTCCGCAAAACGGAAACCAAACCTAACGAAAGGCAATACCAATTAAAATTATAGCTTTTATCAATTTAGGAAAAGCTGATTAAGAAAACAATGCAATAAAAATGAAAAATACATTCCTAAGCATCGCATTTTTTGTTTTCAAAAAATTGAAAAATATGGACATAAATTTTTCCAAATTGGCGGTAAAACTTATCATTTTTACATTTATTAAATTCTTTGACTAATTTCTTTTTTGTTATTATTTACATTTTCCATAGTTTTTCGGGTTTTGGGGCATATTTAGGGTTTTTAGTGCATATTTTATGGTCATATTTGGCGTTTTTAAAAGTTTACAACCTCTGTCCCTAGTAATAAATATGGTTTGAAGCCTTATTCTTAAGCATCACTATTTTCTTTTCTTGTTCCAAAAAAGCAAATAATTTGCTGATGGATTTTTTTTTAATATTAACAAAAAGATTTTTATTAGAATAATAAAAATTTCGGCACTTTTTTCCCAGGAATTTCTGAGTGCCCTCCGTTCGGCCAATTTCATCGTCTGTTTTACTTCGTTTTGCAAAATCGAGGCGGACGACGTCGAGCAGTTTCAGTTGGACAACGGACGGACCAAAGAACGGTTGGCAATCCAACGGATTGAGCAGGAACAGCAGCAGAGCAAAATTTGTATGACGAGGGCACCGATTGGGCGAAATGAGAAGCAATGGGCGCAATGGATGAGAGAAGCGTGGCAAGAGGAGGAAAAGCACAATATGGTCCACATTAGTGTGGTGCCATTTGAAGAGGCATTGTTTGAAGAACCAAAATGAAAAGAGCCGGAAGAAAAAGCGAAAATCATATTTAAATAAAAAAAAAAATACATAAATTATTATGGCGAATTATTAATTTCATAATCAAAGACCCGCGAACATTCTCTTGAAATTTTGTCGAATTCCCACAAAACCCGACTCACTCAGTCACACTCCATCGTCATGCTCCCCTTTGTACTATGGTACTGTATCTTACCTCCTCTCTCATTATTTCTCTGCTTTTTGTATATTATTTCATTGTTTTAATCAGTAACAACATGATTTATTTCTCATTGTGTAACTTTTTTCTTTGGTATTAAATTTTTCTTCAAATTTCACTGAATAAATAAATCTTAAGGGATAGTGAAAGAAATATTTTTTTTTTGCATTCAATTATACTAGAAGAAGTTTATGCTAGGATTGTTGAGGGCTTTTTGGTAACACGAAAAAGTTTTGGGGATAAAAATTGGCATCTGATGGGCGTTTCCAAAGGTGTTGAGCACGAATCTTACATTAGACTTATCGTATGACACCATCTAATCTATGATCTTCATAAAGTATGTGACAAAATGATAGGCGCCACCGGGGAAAGGTCAATTGCTACAAATAAACTCAATTCGTCCTTTATTTCAAAGATGTCCTTTGAAATTGACATTTGGCCCATAAATCAGGGATGTTCGATGAAAATTTCAAAATCAGAACATCGGTCCAAAAATTCAGATTTTGGGGTCAAAAATCAGAACATTTTTGTAAAATGATTGCACAGCAACTGTAACATCAATTTATGCAAGTAAATGAGTATCGTGCTCACGCGTTTGTTAAAAACTGCCAATTTCACTGAATTTTCGAATAAATGTTATCATAACTTTTCTCAGAAGCAACTAAATTAAATAATCTTAGTATTGAAAGATAGCCAATTAGTTGTTCTATTAGCTTGCTAAATTTCAAAAAACTTATTAATTTCTTCAAGAGTTATGGTAATTTTTTGTGCTTATTTCGTTCCAATTTTTTTAAGCCTTAATGAAATTTTTCAAAATTTAGCAAGCTAATAGAGTAATTCAAGGGCTATCTTACAATACTAAGATTATTTAATTTAGTTGCTTCTGAGAAAAGTTATGATAAGATTTAGTCGAAAAATCAGTGAAATTGGCAGTTTTTAACAAACGCGCTAGCACCAATGAGTATCAAATACCATTTTTTTCATTACCAATAATCATTTGAACAATTTGGGATTGGAAATAAGCAAATCGTACATTACGGGGTGTTTTTTTTAGTTGTCCTGCTTTGAAAAAAAGACCTTTAATTCAGGGTTGCCCTTCGTACTTTATTTCAAAGTACGTACTTTATTTTCGGCCTTCATGCTTTGAAAATTTGAAGGCGTACTTTATTCCAAAGATGTACTTTGAAAACGGCTTTTTACCCAAAAATTTAAAAAATGTTCATTTTTAAGCCAAAATCCATTAGCAGATCAGACCCAAATTCTCAAATTTTTTCCCGGTGGCGCCTATCGGCACCACCGGGCCCCTTTTGCCTTAGATTTTCTCTAAATTTACTTTAATTCTACTAATTTTTGTGCAAAATCTGTTACAAAAATACACCCAAACTTTACAAAAATTTTCCCGGCGGCGCCTATCGGCACCGCCTCCCCCCTCCCCCCACTTGGTGAAAAAATCTAAACATTTAAATAAAATAACGATTTTTTTATTGCAAATGATAATTTTTTGAAGTGTACTTTGAATTCACAAATTTTCCACCTTATGTACTTTGAAATCGCGTTGGCTGTACTTTGAAATTGAGCTCAGCCAAGGGCAACCCTGCTTTAATTTATATTTTCAAAAAGGAAGGGTCGGCGGTGCCGATAGGCGCCGCCGGGAAAATTTTTTTGAAAATGTGTGTTTTTGGTAACAAATTTTGTGCAAAAACTAACCAACTTTGGGGATTTATAGGATAAATTTTGAGAAAAATCTACGCGAATGTGGGTCAGGTGGTGCCGATAGGCGCCACCGGGGAAAATTTTGTAAATTTATAGCCTATTTATTAACAGATTTTTCCCCAAGAATGGTAAAATTTGAGTTCTTTTTTTTTGCAAAATTTCAAAAGAAATGAGTGTCCGGCGGTGTCGATAGGCGCCGCCGAGAAATTTTTTTAAAATATTAATGAAATCACTTACAAAATTGTAAAAAATAGTAATATTTTCTCGATTTTAATCCCAGAGTAAGAAATTAGAAACAAAATAAGAACAATGGGCTGAAATCAGAACAAATCTGATAAATCAGAACATCTAACATCCCTGCCATAAATATAAAAAAGGCTCATCTCATGGAATCGGGTTTATTTTCCAAAAATCTGTTAACAAATCACATCAAAATTTTCAAAAATTCCAACGGCGGCGCCTATCGGCACCATCGGACCCCTACCTTAATGTTTGCCAAAAATATTTTAGCTCATTTTTATTCGTTAATATTAGAGTAGCCAGATATGAGGACTTATCATAATTTTGTGGCTTTTGACTTGGTCAATTATGATTTTTTTTTTTCAAATGATGATTTGTGAGGTTTTTTCGCCAGCCCAATGAGGCTTTTCAAAATTTTCATTTGGGGGCCCTGGTTAATATGTACATTAACAAAAAAAAAAGATGAAAAAAAATGTAATTTCTTTTGGTTTCGTTTTAAAAATCCAGGTTTTTTTGCGTTTCGACTTTCGAAAAAAATTTAGTTTCATTTCGAATTTCGTTTCGGGCCCTTTGCTGAGTTTCGCTTGTCCCTGATCCGGTTTTATTGCCTGAGAACGTTGAAGATCTTTTATTTCGGCATCACAATGCCGGAGCCCAGGTTCGTGTATGTAAAATTTTAATTTTAAAATCAAATTTAAGCCTTCAATGACTCTTCACGCTCGTCATTCACTAACATGCCTTTAACAGCCGCCAGTACATCAATGTTTACACTGTCTTAACAAAAGCAATGCCAATTTAATGTTGGGATTAGCAATTGTACGACCACCAAATTTTTCAATTTGATTTTGGAATGTGTACGATCTAGCTCAAGTAACTTTGGTGCGAACTATTTGGCTGCTGAGCCTTATGATGCAGGGTATTGTTGAAAGATTGCATGTGCGTCGAAATGATGAAGAAAGTGGTGATGAACCCAACAGAAGATGACAAATAAAATTTTCTTTATTAAATTCTATTTCATTCGATTTTGAAATTTCTGCGGAATATTTCGTTTTATCTTTTTGTTAAAATTTTATGCCGAAAAATAAATGAACAACTGTTGAATGATTGGATAGGGTAGGAAGGGTTTTGCTTTTTGAATTTTTATCTGTTAACAAACAAAAAAAAAAGTAAACGGACATTTTGGTTTGGACCTTTTGCCGACTCCCCAATATGGGACCTTTTGTCCGTTTATCCACTATGGGACCAAATGTCAATTGGCCCTTTTGTCCGAGGACCTTTTGTACTATGGACTTTTTGTTCGGAGGATATTTTGTCCGATTTTCCACTATGGGACCTTTTGTCCGATGGCCCTTTTGTCACCCAGCGAAACATACATATACAAGGACGACACCCACCCCAACTCGTTTCAGGCCAACTTGTTTTTACCCCAACTCGTTTCAGGCCAACTCGTTTTTACCCCAACTCGTTTTTTACGTGTTATAAGTATAAGGACTGTCTAACCTACCGCTGTCTGCGCTCAACGAAAAATACGGGCAAAACAGGGTTAAAAAAAACGAGTTGGGGTAAAAACGAGTTGGCCTGAAACGAGTTGGGCTAATACCATACAAGGGCAAATTTTCTTAATTTAATACTCAAAAAGTTAAAATTAGCCGGTCGTATGAAAAATCCCTCGGCCGATCGTACGTCGTACGAGGGTCGCGCTGGCCGACCCCTTGCACATGTATGAAATGAAAATTTCCCGAGTCGCAAACCGGGAATTCCGCACAGCATTATTCATTTGATAATTTGGGGAAAAACTGAAGAAATTCCAAGATAATGTGTGATTTTGATCATAAATGCGATCAACATACATTCATTGGGACTAATCATGCAATTTTCGACTATTCATTGGATTTCAGCGAACACCGAATCGCTGCAGTAAACTTTTTGAAGGGCATCGGAACGAATGACAGAAGGCGGCTCGAAGGGCGCAATTGCGCGACGTATTGGTGTTTTGTTCTCTAGGGACAGGCGGACAGGGTATGACGAAGCGAGGCGCTGGAATTAGTCCAAAATTCTGCCTTTGCATAGGAAAATGCGCCAGCGCCGTAAGTGGACGCCCAAACGCCGATGGTCCCTCACAATAATCTTTTTCTTTTCCTTTCACTTTCTCTCCTTTTCAATTTAGTTTTCTTTTCTTCTTTTTCTCCCTCTTTTGCCTTTAATGTTCGCCTTTCTCTTTTTTCCCCCCTTTTTCTCTCTTTTCTCTGACTGACTTAATGTGTCTTATATCACTACTGCCTATCACTTCTTCCTCTTCTTCTACGGTTCTTTATTGATGCATTATTTTCTTTTCCTCTTTTTCTCTCTTCCGTGTTCTTTTTTTTCTTTCTCATGCCTTTCCCAACATTCAAATAGTCTTTATTCGCGCCAGAAGGCAAACAAAATTTCTCCATGCCTCTGCCTCGTCACTTTTTAAACTTTCTTCATCATTCACCATACACATTCAAATTTCTCCCATTTTTCTCCACTCTTTCATCTATGTATTTTTTTCTCTGTTTCTTTTCTTTTTTATTTAACGCTATTTCACAAAAATAATTTCTCTCTTCTCACTTCATCAGGTTCAGACCGACCTAAAAACGGATGTAAAATAATATGCCACCACCAGTAGCAAAGAAGAGCAAGCTGTATACCCATCAACAACAACAACAAATTGCGAATGACAGTCAGCAACAGCAATATCATTACCAAAATGTTTGTATTTAACCTTTCTATTTAGATTAGATTATATATCCTTCTTTTTTAATGATTTTTGAGAATGTTTTATTTGAAGTAAACATATGAACATTGCCTTTTTAAAAATCATGAAAAATTTGGTGTACATACTAGCAGGAATTCTTTCCCTTTTTTGCAGTCCCCCTCCACATCTTCGCGTGGTGGACGAGGCCGTGGTCGGCGCCGGGGCAGCAGAGGAGGCGCCAGAAATGTTGCTGGTACTGGACGAATTCTTCGACAAACAAATGGCGGCATAAATCGTGCTGATGCTGGTGGAGCCCACCATTGGGCGCACGAAGCGCCGGGCGTCGGTGGCCGGCGGCGCGCCGGTTCGCGGGGCAGGCGGCGCGCATCTCGGGGCACAGCTGGACGAGTCAGTCGATGGAAGGACGACTCGGCGTCGGTGGCCAGCAGCAGCGGGTCAGTCAGCTTAAGGGATAAGAAGGGATTGTATCCATAAAATATTTGAAAAATCGCTGGATATCTGCGAGGGTGGGGGGGGGGTGTTTTCAAAAACCTTTTTCGTCACTGATTGCTTGATTTCTGAAAAAATGAAGAAAATTCAAGAATTAGGCTAAAATGATTTAATTTTTATCTCACAAGTTTCTGAATATGCCATTAAACTTTACAAAATTTTAGCAGGAGAGTAGGTCGACCACCACGACAATCATCAGCGACCGTGGCGGCAGCGGTGAAGCCAAAACGACCATGGGAGGGCAGTGAAGACGAGGAGGACTGAGCTCAGCAAACGCTATGGATTTGGACGCAGTTTTCTGTTTTCGGAGGAGGAAGAAGACGAGGAGGAGGAGGACGAAGGGATGGAAAGCGGTCGGTGTCAGTATAATACTTTCTAATTTCCTGAATTTGGGAAAAATGGCGACCAAATGTCGAGTTCAGACCAGGACAGGTTTAGAAACAATAACTGTTTTTTTTTTAAATTAAATTTTTGTTGATGCACAGCTGCAGATTTTTTATTTGTTTTTGAATCCTCTACACATTTCTTAGAAATCCAATTGTAATTGACTGATCTGGAATCTTAAGAGCAACCCGCAAATCCCTCCTCCCCACCGAAAAAATCCTAAGTCAGAAAATAGGCATTGATATGGGGGAAAATAAAGTGCACCCTGAGAATACTAGCAGCACTTTAATTTATCTTTAGATCAGACCGATTCCGACATAGATGACGATGTTGCTGGGGGCGGTGATGGCGATTCAAAAGCGAATGTTGTCGCTGCTGTTCCTCCGTCCTCGTCGTCGCCGTTTGGCCAGCTGGACGAGGACGACGATGCCTTGGAGGAAGATCTTTTGGCCCAACTGACGCCTGACCAAATCCCACCGCTCATCCTCAGTGACTCCAGCGTGGACTTGCTCATTTACATGGAACATTTGATGGACACACTTGAGGTAATAATGTATGATATATAGGGATAGGGGAGCGTTGGCATAGATACGGTATCAACTCGAACAAATACATTAACACAATTAAGGACATACCCTTGGGGAGGCGGTACACAAGGTACTTACCAGGGATTTAGCGGTTACAATTTAATAATAAAAAGCTTCATTACCATGATTTTCACAAATCATAGAAGGCTGCAAATAAACCCTTGTTTTTTTTTCTCTAGCGCAATTCTTTCACCCCCCCCCCCCCCTCCTCCCTCCGATACTCATTAGATAAATTATATCGAATCGTCATTATTAGCGATGTGTGTCGGCTGCAACCTGAAAAAAAAATATTGTTTTTTACAGGTTTACGAGGTACTGCTAAATTACGGGTCCGTTCTTCAACTGTCGCCATTTCTTTTCGAAGATTTTTGTGCAGCGATACGTTCTCCAAAACAGGTTTTTGAGCGTGGAATTAAAAAAATAAATAAATTTAACACATTCTTACATATGGCTAGGCTGGTCTCACAATGTTTCCACCATGGTCGTTCCCACCCATAAGCTAAAGTGGTCGTTTCCACCATGCCTCGTTTCCGCCCATAAGGTAAAATGTGTCGTTTCCGCCCACAATACCAAATTTTTCAATTAATTATTTTGTTTTTCGCATACAGAGGAATAAGATAAAGGTGTGCACGCGTATTATCGCATAAAGATTGATTTTTCTTAAACAGATGATCGTTAAATTGAAATATTGAAATTAGGGTTCGAGTATGTGGGGCAAGGTAGCACCGATATGTTTCGCTGTGACAAAAAATTTGTTAAAATTCATAGAAAAATTTTTGGTATTGAGGGCGGAAATGACACATTTTACCTATGGGTGATGGAAATGAATCAAAAAGACCCAAATACAAAAAACGCTAACTTCTTTTCAGTCCCGCCTGCTCTGCGAAATCCATCTTGCCTTTCTGCGTCTGTTTTTTCGCGAAGAGGACAATGAACACACAATTTTTGCGGCCACAGAGACCACTGTATCCGTCAACATTCTCATACAACTGATGGACTCGATGAGTTTTGCCGAGGTTTTGCTCTTCATTATACTCACTAATTAATGAGGGGAGGGGAATTGTTAGTTAACCTTTGCAGGCATCGAAATGCGTAAAATTAAAATGAGAATTTGAAAATTCTCTGCCTAGGTGCTTCGCCATTACGTGGAAAGTGACGCCCAATTTCCGGCCGATGTGCTGCACATTTTGCAGCACAGCAACTACCCCTTTGTGGAGCTGGACAAGCGGTTGCGCGTGCTGAAATGGATGTGCGAGCGCTTCTTCCAATTCGACTTGGTCAAACGCATTGTCGGTGGTACCCACAAAACCAAGGTTTGGCAAAAAAAAAAATAGTGATTCATTATTGGCGAATTGTACATACATTTGAGTCTCGGACCTTTGTATATGCTCAATTGAAAATTTGTATAAACAATCTTGCTAATACCTTTTTCATATTTTTTTTTCTATATCGAATTAACGTATTATATCGAAATGTGACATTTTCAAATATATCTAAACGGGGGCATAGCGGAATACGCAAATCGGAATGAATTATTGAAATATGGCAAAACACCAAAACTGGGTGACCTCCTCTCGTGCTTAAGCATGACGAACAATGCCGCAGCTGTGGCAAAATGGGCGGTGGCTTTGGCAAACTTTTGGCATGCGCCGAGTGCGAAGCTGTTTACCACGTGCACTGCGATGTTGATCTTGTGCCGACACCGTCACATCCACAACCGGTGGTACCGTCGTCCGACTCAACGACGTCAGCACCGAATGGTGGCGGCGCAACGACAGCAACAACTCCAGCGGCATCTTCGACGACGACACTCTCGGCAGAGGACGACCCGAACTGGCGCTGCCCGTTGTGCCGAATTTATGTGAGAGGCGTCGGGATGCAAAAATAATAATTTTTTTCATATATTTCGCTTTGTCTTTAGGTGGCTGGCATCACCGACGAGAACTGTTTGCTGCCCGGCCAGATAAGTCATCGCAATTTGAGAAGAATTATGCCGATTGGCAAGGACAGGCACGGGCGCCTCTACTGGTTTATGGTGCGACGCATTTTTGTGTGAGTTTCAGAGTTTCATTGGCATTAAGGGATGCTGCACGCATGCATAACCAAATCTGATTAGAGAAATGAATAATACATTAAAAATGATTAACAAGTAATAAAAAAATCAAAATTTTAAAGTTTAATCCCTCTAAAAAATTTATGTGTGCTTAATTATACAAATCAAAGAATATTAGTAGTATATAATTATTTTTAGCTGAATTTTTGCCTCAAATATTAATTTTTTGAAAATTTGAGTTCATTGGCTTGATTTGTTTAACATACATTTGATTTTTGAAAGCAAAACTTTTGGTATTCCGTTACAAAAGACATTTAAATTCTGTCATAACTAATTTCAGTCAAGACCCACAGTCGGGTGAGCTGTACTACTACTCCACGCTGCCCCAACTGTTCGACCTGATCAACCATTTGGATCCGCACCGATTTGAGCGACGTTTGTGCCGTCGTTTGGGCGACCTTTTACCGTCGGTGGCAATGCAAATGCACGCCACTCTCGAGCTGACCGACCAGAGGTGGCGGCAACGGTGCGCAGTGGCTAAAGTGGCAGAGCAATGCCCGAGCAGACCGTACCTGCACTCGGACAACGGTACGGTGTTGCTTGAAAAATATTGGCGCTTTTTTATGATAACCAATTTTTCTGGTGCTGACCTTTGAGCATTACATGGGCTGTTGAAAAATATTATAATAATTCAAATAACAGTTCATCGAATGTCCCGTATTCTCGGCACTGTGCTGATGGAGGAGCAGGCAGAAGACAGTAAAATGTGCGAACAACAGCAACAATTTAGTGGTGCCGGTACAAGCGACGAAAACAACGACATTGGCACGACGAATACCATGGGCACAACACAAATAACGACGACAGAAATTGATAACAAAGAACACTCAAAGATGGTGATGGACCACAATGGCAACGGAAATAAAGCAGATAATGCAGGTGGCATTGATTGACTGAGTAATTTTTTCAAAAAATGAGTTGTGACATACTCACGAGCCTCAGAATTTTTCGTTTCAAATTGTTTAAAAAACCAAAAAATAATAACGTTGCTTCTGAAATCTAGATAAGCCCGGTCGAATTTTTCGACTTGGACTTTTAAATTTTTTATCGAACAAAACCGCCGAAAGAAATTATAGTACATTTTTTCTACTTCCTACCAAGGAAAGTTGACCTAACCTATTGTCCGGTCACAGAAGACAAATTCGAGGTGTTAGCCGTATAGGAAATGGACCCACTCGCCGGGACTAAGCTTCACCTCCACAATTTACCTGCTTTTTAAGATGCTGGTGTGAGTGCCGTTCATAACCAAAAGGGTGATGATGATGGCGACCAACCAAATGTTCAAAAGGACGACGACGATGATGACGAGGAGAGCAAGAGGATTGATGTGACCACCTCCACAAACGACGGCGGTGCCATCATCAACAACTACAATGAACTGTTGCAAATGGTCAAAACGTTGTTGTGTATCAAAGACGGACATTTGGTGGCCACCTTTTGGAGCGCGGGCATGAGCGGTGAGAATGTTTAAGTTAAATGTTGTTTTGGCATTTTCACTCCTTTTCCATGTCGTGCCAAGCAATTTTGGAATAGTCTCTGTTTCTTTTGAAAATTGCAAATGCCTTCCATTTTTCTTCCCCTCCCCACCCCTTTTTGTTATGGAACTTATTTATTGGAAACCCCAAATTATTGCAATGTTTTTTTGTTTACAGAGATTCAACTATTGGACTACTGCAGCTATTTTGTGGACATCAAACCGCCGCCTGAGGAACTGTTGGCACAGGAGGGCGCACCACCGCCCGGCGTGAGGACAGTCGACGATTTTTGGTGGTGGCGAACAGTGCCGCAAGAAGTGAGAGAGTGGGCGGAAGAGGAAGCACACAAACACAAAAAAGGAATTGAAATGTCAATTTCTTTTTTAAAACAAATGCAAGTCAAAAACTTATCCATTAAAAAAATAACAAAAAAAATTTTTTTTAATTAAACATTCGCTTATTTCATTCACACGTGAATTTTTGCGTGCCTAATATAGTATAATATTAAAGAAAAAAGTAAACAAAATTATTACTTTCAATAAAACTTTTAAACTGATTTCAGGTTGACCTGCTTGAGGAGCTCAATCGACGACTGAATCGCGGCTTCCGCCTGGGCTTTTCCGACGGTGCTTACCTACAGTATGTGAACCACTATAGTGCCAACCCCGAGCTTTGTCGAAGCGCCGCGGCACGCAAAATGGAGCGGGACAAACGGAAGTACATGAGCAGCCGTTTCTCCATCACTGAACAGGGCGAATTCTCGGTCTATAACATATACATTTATACATTACAAGGAAAATAAATAAATCCAAAGGAAATAATCCATGGTTTTCTGTTGCTAATCTTTATTCCGGGTTCTATGGCAAAATTCTATCTGTTTTTAAGGCTTCTATTAGATTCATTATGTCATAAAAAATTTTTAAAAGGCATTTCCCTTTTTCTCCAGTGGCATTTACCCAAAGGCCGCTTTGACCACTACGGCACCGCGGAGGATGTGCTCCGCTGTGTGCAGTTCAACCTGCGTCGACTGGTTGACCGCATCCCTGACGCACTGATGCATCGACGATGGGTGCTGGACGGGGAAAAGGGCAACTTTCTGCGACGGTTGGCCGTTGTTTCGGACATTGACTCGTTGAGGTGAGCTGTGGATGGCGGACTTACTATAAATGAGACGGCGAAAAATTTAGAGATTTAATTATTATCCCTTGCTCTCCTTGTCTATTGGTTTACATCTTTTCAAGGAAAAGCTTTATAAGCAACGAGAGTCACTCAATAAATGGATTTAGTAAATCGGAAAAATTAGAAATTCAGGTTTTTAGACCTGGTCAAGATAAACCGGCCATTAATTACTGATGAAATAGTAAATTTGAAAAACTCTAGATATCTGTTGATGCTCTATGAGGCGGCCATTCGTCGGCCCGTTTTCTTGCCGATTTGGTGGCAATCGCTAGCTGCAACACGATTTGTAAGGAAAATATATTTTACTACGGGATAGTAAAATTTATGTTTCAGGGGACGTGAGCTAACACAAAAACTTAATGAAAAGGGAAACTTTTTCGATTGGATTTTCTTTTTGTGCGCCTGTATTTTTTTAAATTATGCCATTTTTTTATGCGCAGATTCGGATCACCAGCGAGTTGCGCGAGCGTCGTCAACTTTTGGACAACGCGCGTAAAAAGGATGAGAAAGCGTTGCAGCAGGCATCTGAGTTGGACCCCATTTCCGCGGCCGCTGTTGGCATTATTTGGGTGCGCTATTCGCTGTACGGCGGTGTGCTGCCCAAGCACCAACTGTGGCGTACGATGAAGGACGAGCAGTACCGGCTGAACGGCCTGGGCGCGTTGGGTGAGTGAATGAGACGGAATAATTTCTTTGTCCTAAGATTTTTTTTATTTTAAAAAGAATTAACATTGAATTACATGCACAGATAACATGGAAGATTTTTTTTGAGAATATTTTTCTTGAATTCTAATTAGCTTAAAGTTTTGAAATGAATTTTTAACCCTCCCACTCCCTCATTTGTTTAAAAAAACATTTTTTAACATATTTATTCTCTCAGGTGGTTGGCTGTGGGTTTCGTCCACTTTGGTGCGCATAGTCAAACCTTTGCCTGAAAAACCGGTATTTTTAAACATTTTTTTTACAAAAAAATAAAATAAATTTTTTCCCCAGCATATGAATGTCATTGCTGCTGTCACGGCCTCCGGCGTACCTGACAGTGACATTGACATCAGTTTGGCCACCCGCAAAGCGTGCCGTTTGGAACGCATTGCGCAGCGACTTCTCGCCTGGCGAACGCTGGAGGAGCACCAACAAGCGCAAAAGGAGGAGGACAACCATTTTCAACAACAATTCGAGCAAGGTAAAAACCAACAATGGCAGGTGATGGACACCCGAAGGCCATGCCATAGAAAACGAGGGTCATGCCATAGAATTTGTGCGGTAATTCATATTTTTCCAAAACTTATTCCAAATTTGATTTAATTTAATTAACATTCGTTTAACTCTGGTCTGCCAAATGTGAGACTTTTGAGAGTCGGAAGAGGCTAATTTTTCAAAATGAAACTTTTTGAATAAATTTAAATTTTAAAGAAAAATGTTTTGCAATTATTTTGAGCGTCTGCTTTGACTCTTTTCCCAAAAAAAAAAATATCTTTTGTACGTCAGCAGCAGCATATTCCCAGCACTGGACTTGCGGTATTGTGAAGGCGAAACCGCCTCCGTCAAACGTCGTCAGAAATGGAAATGGCCCGAGACAACAACAACTTTCTGCGGCCACAACAACAACGACAAACGAAGTGTTGGGCGAACAAAAACCGTTCCCCTTCCCGCAGCCGCAGGACTTCAGAAGCGGGACAGGCAAACGGAGTATTTTGAAACTGCCAAAATGGTGGGCGTTTCTTTTCTTATTTAACAATTATTTAAAACTGAATTCAAATTCAAATAATGTTTCTATGAAAAAAGGCAATTTTTTATTGGAAAAAGTATTAGGGTTTTTAAATGACTTAAATGTTATTTTACTAATATAAATAAAAAATTTCTAATAAAGGTTTCTCAAACGTTTGGCGCGACAGGGCGGCACAAACCCGAACTGTTCCCTGCACTTTTTCCACCAGACCGCCAAATCTAACCCCACCGTGTGGCCCTATCCTTGTGTTCGTCCGCTGTTTTTCCACTGTTGGCGCTATTTGACGAGTGGGGCACAATCGGTGTTTTTTTTATCAAAATTTTATGAAAAATTACTCCTCTTTCAAGATTCATGCTTTGGCACTGCGCTTCCGCCTTTTGTACGCTTGCATTCGTTGGACGGACATGGCACCTGACCCGGACGATGAGGTTGGGTTGATTTTTCAAAATGATATGAAACTTTCAATGCAATATAATTTTTCTGGTGAGAAAAATGAGACAAATTATTTTGTTTTTTCGTGCCATTGAATTTATTAGCAGTATTCCTTTTAGTGTAGCAAAAAAAAAACTATTGTGATTTCAAACTATAGAAAATATTTTTTTAAAGGATCCTCGCGTTTGGAGTCACCAAGCGGACTATGATGAAGTGCGTATGGTTGTCAGTCACAAGGAGAACCCGCCGGATGGATATTATGAACAGGTTGCGAGTGGAAGAGTGCTAGAGGGGGATTGGCCATCCGACAATTTTTTATTCTATCTTGGCTAACAATAAGTCTGAAAAAGGGAAGTTTCGGTTCCAGTCTCACTTCCGGACTTCGTTCCAATTCCTCATCCCAAGACCGAGTCAGACGAAGTTAGGCATTGCGTAGACAAATATCGAATGAAATACCAAACACTGCCACATTTTACCACTTTATTTTTTATAGTACCTGCTCAAAGTGGACCAATACTTGGTGGAGGACGGAACGGAAGATGAGCGTGACGCATTGTATGGTACCGACGACGACGACTCGGCCAGCTATCGCCAGTCATCCGTACGCGAGACGGACTACTACGCTGCCGGCACCGGGCGTGGTCGGCGCGGCAGCGGCCGGCGGAGGAGACAACGCGGCGGCAGTGCTGGCGCGGCTTCGTATCGCGGAGTTATCAACGACGAGTATTATGGCCGTGGAGCGCTGCGGCAACCACGCCAACGAGGCGCCGCTTCCTCAGCGGTACAACATTGGCGGTCACCACCACGTCGCGTGCGCACACTTACGCGATGGATTGACGGGGTCAGTGAGGACAGAGATGTCCAAAATAGGCCTGTACAATATACACTACTGTATGGGAATGACATGTCCGAGATGGGTCATGATGGCTTGGATACGTGCCAGGGATGTTGTAAACTAGAAAATGAAATGAAAATTGTCACTAAATATTAGTGAAAGGTAAATTTCAAAGTTTTAGTGCCAAAACTCAGCATAGAGTTGGGATTTAATTTTACAGCTATATGACTATATTCGATTATCCAAATTTAACAAATTTTGTTTATGAAAATATATTTGAAAATTATCACTTGAAGTTAGAAGCTTACAAACAAAAAAAGATTTAGCAGAAATGGATTCGTTCAAAAAACAAAGGTGGAAAAACATTCCCCTCCTAATCACTTTGTTTCTGGAAAACTACAGAGCATCTGTGTTAAGAGCAAAGGATTGCTCGTATCGTAAAAACAATGATTCATCTTGCATTATTCAAAAAAAGAAAAAAAAATCCGGTTTACGGCCGGGTTATAGCACAATATTCCTGGTACGTACCGGAGCATGGGTTTATGAATTTATCAGCACTGAAAAAAACTTCTCTTTTAAATTCGATCCTTTTCCTTTTAATCCTGTCGATTTTGAACACGGTTTTCTAACTTCTTTTGTTGGGCACATTGTATAACCAAAGCACCATCAAGCCCATTATTGAAAATGATTTCACACAGGTGGACTTGAAGCTGTACGAGATCTCTTGGTATTGGTCTGACTGGTTGCGCAACGCAATGGCCGAGGCGGCACGCGCGCGTGAGGAGCAGCGGAGACGCAAAGCGCTGCAGGAAGCGGCCGCTTCCAGGGAAGGGCAGTGGGTTCGCGTCCCACAGAGGGTGTCGGTCTTTTACACCTCCAACGGCTCCACCGCAGCGCCATACACGTTGACCCGCTAATTGGCCATGTTACAATTTGACTTGCTATTACAATTGTCCGCTAATTTTATCGCGCTCATTAAACAGACGGAATGCCTACGTATTTTGTTGCGTAGTCATTTCATTATATATCATTAGCATCAAATATTAATTTCATATTATTGTTATCGCGTTTTACACCACATTTTTTCATTTAGTGGTTGGTCAACCGTTTACAGAAAAATCGCGGCCGGTCTCTAATTTCCATTTACAATTTCATAAACCTCAAATTTGCATAAAAAATGGACAATCCATCATCCTGCACAGGATTACTTTGTTTTTATTTTTTGATTGGAATTGCAATATAAATGCCTATAAACCCAAATAAATTAAAAAAAGAGAAAATGGGGAATTCTGGGATTCATGGGGTATATTATAAAATAATTTATTCACTATTTTTTATGCAACAATCTTTATGAACAAAACATTTTTGGCTCTTATATGGTTTACGCCAACAAAAAAAAATTTTTACATTTAAATTAAGTTTATATGGGTTTTCACTTTTCGGCATGGCCTCCAGATGTGATGATTTACATCATTTTGATGATTTGAAGGGTAAAAGATGATTTTTGTCTAGATTTGACGATTTTTAAAACTTTTTTAAGAAAATTGGTGAATTTTGATGAAAATTTTTCCGTTGGCGCCTATCGGCACCATTGGCTTCCGCCCCTGTGAGTTAAAAAATTGATGCTTTTTACTGGTTTTTCTTTCTTTTAAAGAATTTTTTAAATGAGATTTTTTGCCAGCCAAATGGTGATTTTGAAAATTTTCATCTGGAGTTCCTGGTTTTCAGGGTCGCTGATTGCGAATCCGACGTCGATTTTGTCCTATTACGAACCCCAAAACCGAATTTGAACAAAAAGTCATTACGGCGGGATTTCGAGCGGCGAGATTTCGTCCTGTCCCCGTTAAAAAACACCCTAATATAAAAGCCACTCATCAAATTATCATTTCAATAAATCCTCACATTTGTAAGCCCTGAAAGGTCGGCCAGGCACGTTTCGGCCCCAGACTCGTTTAGGACTTTGTAACTTTTTTCAAAGTCAACCAAATTTCACAAAATTGGTATAATTCTAAAGCTTTAAGTGTTTAGAAGGTATGAATAAGCTATTGCTAATCGATTGACCAACTTAAAAAAAAGTTACAACATGAAAAACACTGAAAAGTCAGATTTGATATTTTTTGGTTCATACATTTTCTGTAAATCGACTATTCTTTAAGACTTTTAGAAGTCTAATAGAGCTCATGAAGAGCTTTCGAATGATAATAAATTTGTTGCATTTGGTTGGCAATGAAAAAAGATGATACTTTAAATGTTGCTGGGGCCGAAACGTGGGGGCCGAAAAGGTATTTACATAAAAGCAAATGCAATATATCGAAAAACAAGTAATCGTGTCGAAATTTAATTTTAAGAAAATAATAATGGAACCAATACTTTCCTTAGACGCCTTTCTTGACCAAAACCCAATCATTAGGGGTGCAAAAAAGTACCGAGTAGTCGGTACCAAAAACCCGGTACTCTTACCGACTCGGTACTCGGTAACGATACTACCGAAAAGCCCCACGATCGCAACCCTGCCTTAAACACGTCTCGCTCAAAAACAGTCAGTTTAGGATAAAACACCCATATCGTAAATGAATACTGAAAAGATTTATACAAAACGTAAATATATCAATAAAAAGCAAAAAACGAAAAATTGCTTATCACTTATTAATTTTTGGAGAACTTGTTATTGCTGGCATCACTTGAGTGATTTTGATGAACCGATTGGTTGTCAAAACTGTGCCACCAAAAAACACTGATGGGACTGCCGCTTTTCGGAGTTTTTCGTTGGTCAAAAGGAGCACCCACGGCTGACTCAAACTGTTAAGGTCTTGCACAAAAGTTAACAGAAAGGACATTGCGAAGTTGGCGAAGTCAGTGGGATGCGGCAAAAAGTACAGCAACATCTGTATTTAAAAAAAAAAAATATTTTTTGTTTTAAAGTTTGACAAAATAATGAGACCTGAAAAATGCCCAAAAATATGAGTGAGATGGTCATCCAAATGGCCATGATGAACAATCTTGTCTCAGTGTTAAACTGAGTTTGTGACATATTTGCATTTCCTTTCAGCGAATCTTTGAAGGTGACAATTTTGGCAAAAGTTGCTCCGTTCAAAACCAAACAAAACAAAATGCCAACACCGCAGGCAATCGCCGTCAAAAGATTTTGGTTTAACTGAATTTGAGATATTATCAGAATTAAAACACCTTATCCATGCAATTCTTTAATTCTTAGCATATTTGACAAACAATTATATATGTTAAAAGCAGGGCTCCCAGATGTGAATTTATCTCATTTTGATGATTTTGAGGGGTCAATGATGATTCTTTGTTGAAAGGATGATTTTTGGGGATTTTATGATAGAAATTTTCGAAAATGGCCATTTTAGGCCAAAATCCATAACAATTTAGACAATTTCCAAAGTTTTTCCCGGTGGCGCCTATCGGCACCACCGGCTCCGCCCCTGTGAGTTAAATTTTTTTTTGATGCTTTTTACTGTTTCTTGCTTTTAGAAGAATTTTTTCAAAATGATGATTTTTGACCCTAAATGATGATTTTGAAAATTTTCATCTGGGAGCCCTGGTTAAAAGGAACTGCGACTTTTGCGCCTGTAACATTTGCGCCGCCTCGGATATTTACGCCAAAAGTTAATGTCTGCTTTAGCCAAAGTTAAATCCGGCCAAAAGTAAAAAAAAAAATGCAAAAAGTAAAGTAAAAGAAAACAATTGATGTTGTGCTTCATGTAATATAATTCTTAAAGAAACAGTTATTTATATGTAAATAGTTTTATAAAAATGCGTTGTGTTTGGTATGAACTCAAAGTCTGCTACCTCCTCGCGGTTGAGTCTGGAAACAGAGTTATTGTTCGATTTTTTTTAATATCTTGCAAATAAAAATCGAATTATCTCTGGCTAAAGCAGTTGGCGCACATGTTTAGGCGCAAATCTTGGGCACCTGTTAAAAGGCTCCTCAAAGATAAGTAAGCGGCGTACCGTATACAAATCGTAGTTTTTGGGCACAGGCGTAAAGCCTTCATTCTTTCCGCTCATGATCGGAGCATATGAACTGGCAGAAAGGAGCCGATCAAACGGAAGAAAGAAGGCGATACCAATCGAAAAGCCAACCATCAAATGCCAATATTTTTTCCAAATCTGTAGAGAAAAGTGATCATCCCATACATATGATTTGGAAAATGACCTGGTCATATATGAGCGGAACCCAAAGGGCTGTTGCCCGGTTAAAGGCGACAAAAACGTGGAGAAAAATGTATTCGTAGCGGAGGAAAAACATGGCAAATGCGGCCCAACTCACGGCCCGGGAGGGTTCAGTGATTTGGCCAAAAAATTGGGCAGTCAGACAGAACAGAGGAAGCCGATAGAAAATAAGGACCACCAGAAAATGGCACACTTCCTGGAAAATTTGAAAAAAGGGTGATCAAGTGAAAAAATCCAAACCAAAATGCCAATAATTGTAACAATGCGGAACAAGGGATTGCCGTTGAAGTTGGCATTGGTCATCATCAAGTAAATGATGCGTAAGTAAACCGGCACGGTGATTGCCTCGTAAATGGCCAAAATGATAAAAATGGATAAACAGATCATACCAATAGGTATCTTAAGTACATATTTAGTAATTATTTTTTGCGTGAAATTGATAATCCCTCATAAGCAAAATAATTAATTATTCAAAAAACACGAGCATTTAAAATGGTACCAAATTTGTTCAATTTGGTGGTCTTTTATAGAGTTATCGCGTTCTAACTCAAATGTTTCATTAAGGATTATTGTTTAACTTAGCTTATTACTATTTTCTAAAACATATTTGGAATGACTCTAAGCTCGTAAAAGTTTTGACGCCTTAAACAAGTCTCGCACGAATGGGAACAGGACGACTCGCCCGACGGACGAATCTTTTGTTCGTAACTTTTTTCTTTTTCTACCAATTTTTATAAATTGATGTTATTCCGAAGAAGAAATTCCCGATTTTCTTGCATAATAAAAATTCTAACTCTTTTGATAATCTTTTAATCGCTTAACATCTGCTTAATGATAGTTTCAAAACACTTAGAGCTTCCGAATTACATTAATTTTTATTGAAATTGGTGGATAATGAAAAAAGTTATGAACAAGAATTTCGTCCGTCGGGCGAGTCGTCTGTCGGCAAGTTGTCATTTACCCACACGAATGGCCAAGTCCATTATTCTAACGGATAAATAAATAATTGTAGTGATCATTTCCATTCCGTGCGAAATTCATTCTCATTAATTGTAAAAAGTACAAAATGAAGCCGATTAAATTGTTGCAAAGCAAACTTGGGAAATTCATTAACAGATCAAAATTTACTTATTTTTTACACAATTCGAGTTTTTATTCAAAAATGGGGCATTCAATCCCTCCCGGCATGAGGCCAAATCCAATCTGCGATCCCTGCCTAATTATGGGCTAATTATTGCTGCATTTTTCCATTTTAATTCGTTGTTTATTGTCGAGCAATGAGACGACGCTTGCTTAACAACAAACATAATTATGTGTAAACAAATCATTTTTTGATTGATGATAATTGATAATCGTGTAACCAATCATCCATTTTTATGTGCATGCCAACAATTTGTGCCCCCGAGGGGTCATTTTCTGATTATTACTTTTTGGCTAATGATTTTATTGGGCACACACACACACAACGCAACAGAACAAACGGTCGTTTTATTGCTTTTGCTCCCTACAAATTATATGGGAGTTATCAACTTCCCTTGCTGTTGTGCCATTATTTATAATTTTATTGGCGTTTTTATCGTCCACAGATTTTTTATTGTTGTGACAATTGTCAAAGAAATTTGGTCAGGAAACAGCCCAAAAAAATCGGAGTATAAAAAAGGGACCGACGGAAATTAATTTTTAAAGAAAAAAATACGCAAAATTTAACAAATTTGAATCATTTAAATTGGATGGCCACTTTATCTGTCTGCCAGTCCCCTCATCTAAATCACGTCCCCAACAATCATTGGTCCCCCTTTTCCGCCCATCCATTGCTCTTTTAATCCTTCTTTTGACCCTTTCCGTCGTCGTCGGTCTTCGTCCAATCACCGTTTTATTGTTGTTATCAATAGCAGCTCAAGTATCCCAGCAATTCACAAAAGAGCATCGCATTGGGCGTTTATCTGTGCTCTTTCCCTCCCACCGTGTCGGTCCCTTTGATGTGCCCGCTTTGTGTCCCCTCGGGCGCTCCCATTTTGCCAATGTTTGACTACCGAATTAATGTGGCAATAGCCGAGGGGGGGAAGGAGGAGGGGGGTCAAAGGTGCTCAAAAAGACATTGGAATTTCCCGCAAAATTCGGTTTTTTGTGTTTATTTTGTTGTTTTGGCATTGCAATAAAATGAAAAAATATATATTTAAAATTGGGTACTAAAGTAAAATCCCAAAATAGCATTTTTTTAATTTAATTTTTAAAATTCTGTAAAATTTTAAAATAGACAAATATAAAATTAACAATTGAACTTTGAATTTTGTAATTGCTAAAAATTAAAAGAGGATAAATTTACATAATATAAAATTTATTTTTTGTATGCACCACATTTTCATATTTTATGTTTTTTCGCTCTTTTTCTAGTCAATGACTGATAATTTTAAAATTGGACAAATATTTCGGTTTTAGTATAAACCTTGGGTAAATATATGGTTTTTTAATATAAGCCCCTTAAAATCAAAATGTTTCTCCGATTTCCCACTTTCTTCGGCCCTAAGCTTCTTTCTCCTCTTAAGAGGGACACATTCTCCCCCAAACAATTGTTGTTCATCGTCCATTCCGATCACCACTTGCACTTTGCCGCTGATGATGTGCGACGACGGACGGACCACAATTTACGACCGCCCAATTTGTCGGCGAATTGCTCTTTTTGGCCCCTACGGCAAGCGGCGGCGGCACTTTTTTTCGACACACACCGATAAATTGGTCGGTCATCGCCGCCTCGGGGGATGACTGACAAAGTGACAAAGGACATGACCACCTCCCCCTCCCCCCGCGACAGGTTTATGGCAGCTCAAAGCTTGCAAAAACGGGCATTAGGTGAAGGGGAGGGTTAACCTTTAAAATATTAAAATTTCGTAAAAAATGATGAAAAATCGCAAAAGAGAAATGACCTCTGGAAGGGACAGAACCAAAAGTTTTTTGATTTCAAACATTTGAGTGTTATTGGGTACTTAGGCTAAGAATATTTTAAAATAAATCTTTAATTTTAAATTTTTTCACCACTTTTGAACCCCTCTTGAGTGGCATGACGGCGTAAAAATATTAATTTTTAAAAATCTAAATACTTTTAGCGACTTTTTGCTTCCAAATTTCACTCTCAAAAATTTTTTTTCAATTTTTCCGATTCTTTCCAGTGACAGCTTTACAACTTTGTGCAAAAAACTCTTTTACCCAATTGGCGTCTCCACTGTTGTTCGTTCGTTCATTCGTTCACTAACACACAATGAAAATGATGTGAAAATGACAGTTGGAAAGGTCAAAAATTGAGGGGGGAGAAAGCGGCACAAAGATGAAACAATTGAAAGAGGAAAAAAAAATAAATTTACACTTTGTCGGCACTTTATTTAAAGGATTTGGTGGTAGTGGTTGGGGAGGCCTCGAAAAATTATAGTATTTTTACTTTTCAACATATTAAGAAAAAACAAAAAAAACATTTTTTCGAGGCCTCTCAATCAATACAAAAACATTTGGCTTTGGAATTTGTGATGAATAAGCCCGTGTTCCGTAACTTCTGATAATCTGATCACTGACCAAAATGATCACCATAATAGATAGAGTCCGGTATTCTGCGAGATTGGAATTTGGAAAACTGACCATATTTCGTAACGATATTTCCACGATGGAAATTCAAATGATTAGAGACCAATGATCAGTTATCATCACATCGTTGCGATATAAAAATGACCTTGCATCACTTTATCATTGTTGTGCCGTTGCCATTATCATCGGCATTTTTGTGCCGTTGTGCAAATTGTTGTTGTTTTTGTGGGCTATCCTCTGCTTCAGGTGTTGTCTCGGTGCCGTCTTTGTTGAAGCTGTGCCCTTCGGCAATGGCACAAATTGCTTCCGGTGGCAAAAACAAAGTGGTGCCACCACTCGCGGATGGTGGAGGTAGCAATGGCGGCGGTGCGGTCAGTGCCGCCGCGTGTGGCAGTGCCGGGGGCGTAATAAAATTCAGCTGCGGAAAGGCGGCGGAAAAAAATCCATGAGAATGGTGCGCTGAGGAATAAAAATTTATAAAATTAAATATTAATTTGAAAATTTAGGATAGAAAATTTAGGAAAAACAACAAATAATGCCCTTTAAAATTGTCATAATAATTATAATTAGTGTGTCATTTTTTTAAAAATTTTGGAACAAACATTTTAATTATTTCAGCTTGTTCCCAGATGCTTTTGGTCATTTTTCTAATTTTTTTGATGGCCTTTTCATATTCACAAAAAGAATTCATTTTTTTAAAAAGTAATTTCCGAATTTTCCCCAACAGTTGATTACTGTATTTATTTTTGCCTTATTTTGGCGTTATGACTATTTTACAGTATTTTATGGCATCTAACAATTGTGCCTTTCTTATGTTTTTTTTTGGCATTTTCCCTTCTTTTTTTCAAATGTGTGTTTGTCTTCCTTTCCTCACCTTCCATCGGATGCTGAAGAATCATTCCGCCGGTGCACGGCGGTGCCATAAACAAAAGTGTCGGTGGCGGAGGAAAAACGCCGGCGGGCATCAGCTGAGGCGGTGGCGTAGGCTTTCGCTTAAATCTGAAAAATTTAATCAAAATTTGAATTTTCCATAAATTTGCCTTTTCCGGCGTCGCAGAAAACTGCCATTGTCGAACATGCTTTCAGCATTCGGGTCCAAATACCAGTAATTGCCTGTAAGGAAAGTTTGAAAAACTGAATTTGTTGGCAAATAAAACCTTTTCCGGGATTGCCCGGCTCCCGGGGAAGTTTTCGGAAGCAGTCGTTCAGCGACAAATTATGCCTAATTGAATTTTGCCAGGCCGGAAACTAAAAGACAGTAAATAATGAAAATTTTTTAATTAAATTTAAACTTAAAAAATATAGACAAAATTAGGGTTCTGCCCGACCCGATTCGGGCAATTAGGAAAGTCGTCAATTATACTTCAAATAGGGTGAGAGTGTCTTTAAATGAATTTTTAACACTTATTTGTTTTAGAAATTTTCTTTTATCTTTTTTTCGACTTTTTATCAAAATTTCCTCCCAGACAAAGGTGTTTGTCCCCGACATTTTTTAAATTTTGTCCACCCATCCCCGACATTCTTATCCCCGAAGGTCGGGGCAGGACCCTAGACAAATTCATTGAAACATAAATAAATATTCAATGGATAATTAAGAGGTAATTAATTATTTTTTAATTCGATACTTAAAGAATTCGAAAAAAGTTAAATATAAAAAGACCAAACCTTCTCCTTGTAGTACTCAAATTTGTTCATGATGAACTCGCATATTTGGGACAGTGTCAGCTTTTTCTCCTTAGAGTTGACAATTGCCATGGAAATCTGTAAAAATGAAAACAATAAAAAATTGTTTTTTTTAGATATTTATCAATAAATTTTCAACTCTTCCCCCCCCTGACCAAAGCGATGTAAGAAAAGGGCGGTTTCTGATGGGATGAGTTTGTTGTGAGCTCTGCCGACGAACTTTTTGGCCTGTTTTCTTCATCGTCATCATCTTCGTCGCCGCCAATACCTAAATGAAAATGTTTTCAATTCATTAAATTTAGAATTTTATTATATATCAAAACTTTAATTTTCTCATTTAAACCTCTAATTGTTTGTCACAATTCAAATTTTATTTAAAATGTGTATTTTTTCATTTTTGCATTTGCCTATTAATTTTGAATTTGTAAAATTTTTTGGCACCTTTTCTTCTGCTTTTTTGCTCCTCCTCCTGCTCTTCGGGCTCCGACGAAGTGCTCGGCACATCGCCAAAACTGTTGCTTCTCCGTGCCGTTGCGCCCTCTTCCTTTCCGTCTCCGCCTGCTGTCACTGATTTTTGTTGCTGTTGTTCGTCGTCCGCTCCGTTTTCGGCATCGCAAGAGGGGGGCCTGGGAAAATTGAAAAAAACCTTTTTTACAAAATCCAATCACAAAACCCATGTCAAATTTTAATTATAAAAAACATTCTGAAAAGATAGAAAAAAGAGAAAAATTCATAGAAATTCTTATTAGCTTTGGCAGTTTTTTTTTGATTGAAACTTTTGCTAATTTTTCTACAGGAAAAGAACCAAAAAAAATCTCATTGGAATTTCGGAACCCCTTTTTTAGTCCCACCTCTGCCGAGGCCTCTTAGCTTCAACTTCTGCTGCTTCGGGTGCAGAACTGCTGTTCGGCAAATGCCTCTTTGAACCAAGAATGGCATCGATGGCAAATGAGGGTCGGGAACGCATTTCTTGCTAAAAAATAGAACTTAAGAAAGCGCAAAATTCTGTAATACATATGGCAAAACAAATACATTAAATTGAAGGCCAAAGAAATTTAAAACTTCCGGTTTTTAGGGGACAATAAATGATGGGTTACGGTAAGTGTAGGCCAGATACAGTTGGGTAACGTCCGGCGGAATAGTCAAATCAACTAGGTCAACATTGCATTTTCCACATAAAATATAAAATTTCTCCTACATAAGGGCATTCTCGCTTTTCAATCTACGGTACGGTAGGGATACTGAATGGGAGGAATACAGTAAGAAATTATCTCATAAAATGGCTCTAAAGAGTGCGGTTTAAATGCCGAATCCCATCAGCCGGCATCCCTGTTTGAATAAAATCCTTTTTTAATTTAATTTTTTTTTATTCGGATACGGTAGGAGGGATACTGAAGGAGGCGGGAAGTTGTCTCCGTGTTTTGAATGGGCTGAGTTGGTGAATGGATGTGCACTTTTCGGGGTGTTTGGGGGTGGGGCGGTGGATGAATGAATGAAGGAATAATAATTGCTTTTGTTGTTTGCTCTTTTCTGTGTGTCCCCCCGGGCACTCCCTCCCCCGCCCCCCCCCCGTCTTTTTTTTTTTGACTTTACTTCGCCTCCTTTTTTCTGCTTTATCCGGATCAACAACCACCAACACTAACAGCGTGGGGATTATTCGTATTAATTATTATTACCATTTTCTTATGGTGGCATGGATATCCTTTCTTCCCACCGCTCCATTCGCTCGAAGGGATTTCGGTGGATTTTCGGGCGGGGGGGGGGGCGGCGACCTCCGAAAATCCCTTCACCCATTGTTTGGTTGGATTGGATTGGATTTGTGCTAACAAACACCATTAATCGTATCTGCGACTCGCTCAGATTTACACTTCCGGGCTAAGGATAGGCGTGAAAAATATTCAAAAAAAATGAAAATAAAGGTAGGCTAGGGAAAATCGAAAAATAAATGGCTTTTTTGGGAATGGACTGACGGAAATTTTCAAATTTTTTTAGCAAAATTTTGTTTGTCGAAATCTCAACTAATATCCGATGGAATATTCTAAAATCCGCCGAAAAACTCCCATAAAAAGTCGCATTAATTGTGTGTCAGGGTAATTACAAATTTAAAACACTAAAAATACGCAGTGACCTTCGATTTGAAAAGTTTCCTGAAAATGTTCTCGAAACTTAAGGTTGGGTGAACAAGGGCCCATAAATTTCCTGAAAACCGCAAAAAAACAAAAACAGTAACAATAATTTATTACATTCGATTCTCGAGAAAATCATTTTTCTCGAGCCTGAAGTCGTCGTTGTCTGTGTCCGTGTGCCCCCCCCCTCCCCCCTCCCTGCCAATGCCAATAGCTTATCATCACCGTCACAAGACTAATGAGGGAGGGGAGAGAGGGGGAGGGGAGAGGGAGCGTGGGAAGGGGGACGGACGAGAGAACAGCAGAACAGTTGGGGTGAGGCCCGGGAGGGAGAGATTCTTTTTGCCCTCCGAGAAAATGAAAATTAATAATAATTGTTTTCTTATCTGCTACCGCTGTCGCCAGCGGTGGTGGTGGAGCGGAGGATTGCCCTCCCCCGCGGGGAAGGCACTTTCCGCCCGTCCGCAGTGTGCCCCCCCCCCCCCCTGCGCCCGCCTCCTCCCCAGCAAAATGTGGGGGGTGTGGGGCGGTGGGTGGGCGTGTCTTCGCCGGTCGCCCCCTTGCGCCATTGGCTGTGCTCTTTAGGGCAAAAGCAGAGGGAAGGGGGAGGGGGGGGGAAGGTGGGAAAGAAATGAGCAATTTGCCCTCCCCGAGGGGCAAAAGCAGCGCCGGCGGGCGAAAGCCATCCCTCCGCCAATTGATCATCGCAAGCAAATATTTTGATTGTACACAACGTGCTGCTTCTAATGCTGTTTTGCCCATGTGTACAACAACAACTGTTCCTGGTTGTAATTTGTTGATTGAAATGGGGAAAAATCTGTCCCAGCGGAGGGTTAAAAAGTTTAGAGAAAATTTACCCAAATGAATTATTAAAAAAAAAAAAAAACTAAAACTGTTCCTTTAAAATTGTTTAATTTTGAAGTTACACTTTACTAAATTTATGCAAAAGCATCTCAAATTTCAAATTTCTCTTTTATCTAGAAAATTCGCGGCCCAAAAAAGGCTTTCTTGAAAATTTTTAACTTCAAAATTTTGCGACTTTCTTTCCTGTTTTCATTAAAAAGCCCAAATATTCACAATAATTGTGATGAGAATCTCTACACAACAATTAATATATCAAAGTATCTTTTTTATTTGGAAAATATTTAAAAAATAGAGGCTACAAATATTCCAAAAATTCCAAGGCTTTGTTGGCCTAGCCCACTTAAGAGCACCCCAAGGGGATTATCTCCCTTTCCCCTCCCTTTTTCAATGCTTTTGCTGCTCTGTGGTGACCCATTCATTCATAATACGAACACACACACATATTTATTGTTTTATGAATACATCATACAGCAGCAGCCAAATGCGCTTTAAGATTATGTGCTGTACAGCGGGAGGGTCGCGCAGCTGCTGCCACAGTCTGTCCTCCTCCCCCCGGGGGAAGTGCCATTACGGTAATAATTGTGCCGCCGGGGGGGGGGGGGGAGAACGCTCCGGGGAGGGTGGGGCACCAAAAATGTCCCCCCCCCCCCCCCCCGTCGTCGTCCTCTTTTCCTAATCGGACTTAAGATCTGTGCGTGTTTCGCCTTCGTCTTATTCCACCTTTACTTGTTCAAATACGTGTTGGGGATGAGTGAAGGTGAATAAGGAAAGAAAGAGCAATGGAGCGTAAAAATTGGGCATTTGAAAATTTTTCGATGATTTTTTTGTTTGAAAGGCCATCAGTGAATGACTTGGATTAATGCCAAAAAAAATGTAGGAAAAAAATGACCGAAAAAAACAAAACTCGGGCACAAAAAGTCCCCGATATTATCATGATGATAACTTCATTTTGGCATTTATTTTATGGCCAAAAATGAAATTTCGCATTGTTTCATTTTCAAATTTGGCAATTCCAAGTCGCCTGCTTCTGTGAAGCCTTTCATAAGTGTTCTAAACCAAAACTAATGCAATGATGGCTTTTTGAGAATGGGCTTGGCTTCTGCTTCTGATCACACACAATGAATGGTCAAACAGCAAAAAAAAAAAAGAGAGAAGCGTCCCCCCAAGCATTTGTTGTTTGTATAATGGGGCACAAATGTTATCATTAGGCTATTCGCTTCTCTCTCCCGCCGTTTCCCTCCGCCCGATCAGTCGTCGCTGTGATCGGCGGAGTTGGCTTATGGGAGGGAGGAGAGATTATGGTGGTGAGGGTGGCGAAAGAAAGGCTGTCACACCCATCTGTCAGCAGAAACAGCAGTCAGTCAGCAAAATAAAACATCCCCCGGGGGGAGGTCGGGAAAAATGGGAGATGATGGGTGGTGGTGGTGGTCGATGAGCAATGTTTTTTCAATGTCTTAGCTTTGAAAATTAAAAACGAGGTAGGGTTGGTTGTCCATTTTTTAAAATCCTTAAAACGGACCCAAAACCGAGTGAATCGGTTTGGTGCTGTCGCGTTTCTTAAAACTGCCGAAAGTGTGAAAAACATAATATTAATTATTTAAATTTTTAAATAAAAATATTACGTTAAATTGTTCATAAATTTATTTTTATATTTTTGGCAGTTTTTAAGAAACGCACCTGCACCATTCGGTTTTACCGAACCAATCCAAAAACAAAATCGATATTCGATTTTGCGAACGGAACTGCCAACTAAAAGTTTCCATGTCTCTATTTTCATTGAAAATCCCCGCCGGGGTGGGAATTGATCACGAGTGGTCTCATACATTTGAGAAGCAAACAGAAGACCGCGCTGTCACCTTTCTGTTGGGCTTATCAGGTCAATCAATTTTTGGCCATTTGTCAATATTTTTGATTTATTTTGTTGACATTAATTAATTGGTTAAAACTAACAACTGAACTGGTTGGAAATTAATTGGTTGACAGCAGATATTCTGAAAAAATGTGTAAGAAATTGGTCCATAAAAAAGGTTCAAAATGTTACTGATCGTTCTGTCTAATCTACTAGCTGCATTTAGCATATTCAGTAGAAGGTTTGTTTGACCGGAAACTGAGCAGACCAGACCGAGTCAATGATCTTGAGAAAGACCAATAGACAATGTAAATTTTTGATCAGAAATAACAATAATTTCTGATCAAAAACTGTTTTTTGATCCCATTTTATTCTTGATTAATCAGGCACATAAATCTGGTCGCTTAATTAGTCCTAAACATTCCGATCACCGCTCGACACTGATCAGACTGCAATAAATCCCGGCCGATCTCTGTGACTGTTAGCATTTGCCACAGTATCCGATAACGTGGCAAAATCCTCTCTCTCTCTTCTTCCCCCTTTTCCTTTTTGTTGGGGTGTTAAAATGGGCCGGCGACAGAAAAATTTTCCCATAAATTAAGCCGATGGGATGGGGCCATTGGATTATTGGGCCCCTCTTTTTCCCCTTTCGTTGTCCCCTCGGGGGTTGGCGGCGGCGACTAATAAAATATTTATGTCAGTGCCCTCCACTCTGTCGGGGATAACAGCCGATGGATTTTGGATTGGGTGGTTTGTTGGGCCGTATCGGTAAGTTATATTCCTTTTATTTTGCGGGTGCCGATTGGACATTAATCGCCGGAGCGAATGGCATTTATAGGAAATTACAGTATGCAAAAGGGATACTGTCGATGCAACCATCGCATCCATTTATACAGTATAAATCGGGAAGTGTATTGCCAGTAATTAAAATAATAATAAATGTTTAATGGTTTTTGGGCAATTAAATTTTTGGTTTAAATAAATTTTAAATAAAAATAGCAAAAAAAAAAATTATTTTATAACCATATACATATATATATTTAAACAAAAAAGAAACAAATAACCGAAATTAATAAATAAAAATATTAATATTATGTTTTTTAGATAATAAGAGAGGGACAAATTCGAATAGCATTATATAATAAAAAGCCAAAAATTCTTCATGAGAATTGCTTTTGGATAACTAAACCTTCTCTCATATGTAGGGTTATTAGATTAAAGTTAAACCTAATCGAATATCTGATAAATTCGGTTTCCGTTCGTATGACAGAAAAGGTCCGTTCGGAATATCGAAATGGTCGGTTTGGTTCTTTTAATCAATACTCGAGTTTGTTTCGGATGGTTCGACTCGTGAAAGAATCGGTATCCCTACTCACAAAGGATAACCCTTCTACTCTCTCTGGATTGTGTGGTAGGGGATAAATTAGGCGAGGATGGAGAATGCGGCAATTGATTGGACAATGATTATCCATGATTAGCCATTAGCAATTAGCATTACTAATGTCCCCCCCCCCTCGCCTTTGTCTGTGCTAATGAGTTGTGAGGTAGCGCCTCTCTTTGCCATCTCTTCTATCGCTGCTATTATGCCGTGGGCGGGTTCAGTTAACTCCGCCCACAAAACGCACGCGTCCGAAAGGCGACCGATCGATTGGCCCAATCGCATTTTGCCTAAGGCAAGGGATCACACACACCAGAGGCCAATTCGCTACAGCACGCGCATTGAAGAGCATAACCACATAACCAGGGACCCAAAGGCCTGACCTCGCCTCCCCCCTCATAAATCGCAAAATTGGAAAAATCTCTAGTGGAAAGTTTTGTGCATCCCTACAACAGCCATTTTTTGCTTCACGAAAAGTGTGGAAATGGCAAATTTTGGCACCTTTAAGATTTTATTTCTAAGGTTTTCAGGGTTACAAATTTCCGGTCTAAATAAATTCAAATATTTTTTGTGTCCATTGGAAACACTTTGCTCACAAATCAGTGTGTGTGCTGCACATTGACCTTGGTTGGATAAGTTGCAGCAAAAGAAATGCGGAATGTCAAAAAAAACGAAATAAAGAGTTTGGCATTCTGTCCTTTTTCCAAAAAGCCGCCCCCTTCCCATGCCAAATCCGCTCGAGGATCGCCCACTTGAGTCCCGCAAACTTTGTGTTTTTTTATGTTCTTTTTTGTTTTTATGCCTTGCCGCAAGGTCATACATTGCACATCATCGTCACCATCAAATCATCTTTGTAGTGGTAACAGTCAATGAATGAATGCCGCCGCCGCCGCCTCGGCGATGCAAAGGAAGTGCCAATTAAAATTAAGGCCCCCAAGGGGACGAAGACGGGGATTACGCGAGACCGAGTAGCGTTCTCTCCCGCCCCTGCTCTTCCGTTTTTTGGGTGGTCATCAAAAATCAAAAACCACTCTTCAAAGTCATATGCACTCACTCTCAACGGCCGACAAACCCCCGGGGGATAATTTATGCACAAATTTTGTGCCTTTTTTTGAATAGGACCCGGGCACATCACACACACACACACACTCTTAACCTTGACTTTTTGGCTGGCTTTGTGTAGGGCCTTGAAATAGGGAGTGATCGCCAAAACCCAAAAGCTGTATGACGGAGGAGTCCCAAAATAAGTAATTTTGGACAATTATCCGTTTAAAAAAAATTATCGACAAGGTACTTCAATTAGCAAATTTTATCACATTAACTCCGCTTTTCATTTGTTTGCAGAACTGACTAGGAAAAAATAATATAGTCCGTAAAATCTTTTATTTTCCCGTAAAATACCGTATTTGCAATTTGTTTTTTTCAAAACTAGGTTAAGATCTTACAAAATTTCAAAAATATTTTGGTTTTTTAGAAAAATTATTTAAACTTTAATTGAATATCAAACCTTATTTTTAAAAATTTGGGTTATGTTTTTAAAAAAACTAGGTGATCGCTTTTTTCTATATTTTGGCTTGGGGCCGAAACACTGGGGGAAAAACGCGGGGGCCGAAACAAGTGTTTTGAAATGCCGGTGGCCCTGGAAAATAGGGCTTGAGACAAAGGAATTCCAAAACGGACAATATATCAAATTGTTGACAAAATGTCACACACACAAATTCAAAAACTGAAATTTCAAAATTTGGTTCGGGTATCCGTCCATTTGCATATGACAAGCCCGTTCAACATCAAATTTTCGCACAAATTTCGCCAGCGGGGGCGAATTGGGAGGGGAAAAGGAGGGGACTCGTCACTCTGCCCAATTTAAGAGGGGCCTGGGGCGGGTGAGATGGCTGTTGAAGATAATAAAGATGAATAGAGACGATCCGACGACAACGGCGACGACCCCTCGGGGGACGAACCATCGACAGCGACGTCGTCAACGGATTAATGCCTCTTTCGGACCGGAAGGAGGTGGGGAAGCAGTTTTATGCCCCCGGTGAACACAACTTCCTACCGTACACATTGGAAATGTGCGCGATAAAAAGCAAATTCAGTGCCGGCAAATTCAGCCCGAGTGGGCGTGATTAAATAAAAAATGGCAATATAATGAGAACAATCATTGGCCATAAAGCCTATGATTAGTGCATAAAATTTCAAGGCCTCAAATATCGCGGTTTTCCAAAAAATACTCCATAAAACGGGTCCCAAAATGACAGGTAGCCGATCAATCACCGCAAATGGGACTGAGTTTAATCGGTGTAAAATTATGGCGTACGGAATAAGACTCGGTCCTCGAGTTCGTGTCAATTTTTGATCTCGAGCTAACGAGCTAGCCACGACATAAAATCTCGGAAATTTTCAGCCCCTATTTGCGCATCACTAAATATAGCCCTGATTTCCAGTACTGAATTGTCTTGTCACCAAATTTTGCGTGGGTGCACCGTACCCTAAAGTTCGATGACCCCCGTTGGCGTGGGTAGTCAATGCCATTTCCATCAAAGGATGCGTTTTTTGGGGCGAAGGGGGTAAAAAGTTTTTCGGGTTGAGTGGGCAATTAGTGGACACATATTTAATCTCCGATGTGCAGAGAGGGGGGTGGGGATTTCGGCACCCAAAACGATTAAATGTTTTTTGGCACTTTCGGTGGTGGACGGACGGATGAAGACGGACTATGGCGATGTATATGCCTCTGCTCTTTATTTCATTTAAAAACAGTGAGAAAAAAAAGAAAATATTTAAAAAGTTTTGTTACTTAAGAATATTTATAAAAATACTTATTTATAAATATTTAAATTACGATTGAAAGGTTTGGGACAAATGGAATAGGCGCCATAATGATTCGTCGGGGCACTACGATTCGTCCGGACGACGATTCATCCGCCCACTAAAAGAGTGACATAACATAAAACATTTTAATTTTTTTACATTTGACTCAACTAAAAAGAGAAAAAAAAAATAAAATTGCCAAAAGAAAAACAAACAAAAAAACAATTTAAACAGTTTTACATTTGTTCTGTTACTTTTGGGTGGGCGGACGAATTGTCGTCCGAACGAATGGTCATGGCGCCCGATTCGGCAGCGAAACAAAATAAAAAATACTTTCAAAAAGCAATTGATAAAAAATTATGGAACAGGATTGAAGCCAATTTCCAAAAGTTCGGAAACACTAATCGTGGAAATTGAGAATCGTATTTCAGAGCCAAAAAAAGTCGAAAGCTTGAAATTATAATTTATCCGTCCCATCCATAGTATGGAGTTGATCATATAGCACCACAGTCTAATTCTTCTTTTTGTTAAAATATTTTCATTATTTGGTAAAAAACTGAAGAAAAGTAAAAAAAAAAACAATTATTTTGAAAAGTGTTTGATTTTTGTTTATGATTATTTCGGTCTTACTTTAATAAAAAGAAAATAATAAATGTTTTTTGAATAAAAAGAAAAAATAAGAATGCTCCCGGCTCAAAATCTCAAAGTAATCAAACCTAATAAAATTGAAAGATACAAACTTATTGTTCTTTAATATGGCAGCAGCAATTTATCAAATCGACAATATTAAGGCCAAAAAATAAATAATAAAATTAAAATAAATTAAAAAGCAATAAAAAATATTGTGAAAAAAAATAAACTGACAAATGAGCAGCCCCAATACGCTCAGGGAGTTTAAAGGAACATTTTCTGCTGCTGTTACACATCGATAATTTGGTTCTGTTGAAAAGCTTAATGAGGTGTGCAAAAAATGGCCTGATAGGAATAAAACTAACAAACAAAAAAAAGGATTCATTTAAAATTCTTTATTTAATTTAAATGATTAATTTAAATTATTAATTAAATTATTAATTTGAATGAAATTTTGGCGCAGAGGGAAGCTCGATAAAGGCGGGGATTCGGAATCTAAAGGTCGAAGATACAGACCGGTGGCGTCGTGGGTTCGTTCGAAATCAGGGAAGGAGAGTTGTGTGGCAATAGTGTTGGGGTCGGAGAAAGACGCAAAATTGTGATGCCGGGTTAGGGGTCGAGAAAAATCTCCAAACAGAAATTAGGGGTCCCCTCCCAGTAAACTTAAAAAGCTTTTTTTTTCTTTGAATTGTCCTAAGGCTGTGTGCTTTTTTCTCTTCTGCTTGAAATGTGGACCTTTTTCTCACTCGCTTCTTTTTTGCGCGGGGACACTTCCAAATTTATGGCCCCCCGACTTTTGGCCCTCATCAGACTCATTGGAGCCCAACTTCGCCGTCAAAGGGTTTTATTTGAGAAAGTTTTGAGACCAATTTGACAAAATAAATTATTTTAATATATTAAAAAAGAAAATTAATTTCTGGAAAAATTTATCAATTCAAAATTCTAATTTCTTTTACGAAGTGTCTAATCCACAATTCCAATGTCAAAATTTTGGAAAAATCTTTGTTTTAGAAAGGCGCAGAATCCCTCTCCCACAGTCCCTTTCCTGCGCATTGGCAAATCCCCCCAAATTTATGGCCATTTGGCCAGACTTAGTGGGGCCGACCCGTTGTGTCCTCAACATTCCGAGGAGATGGGCGGGGTGACCTTCTGCTGGCGGTGGGAAACTTTTTTGCTGTGCCCTCCCCCACGGCAGACACTTTGGCGACGGCGGGGGGGGGGGGGGAAGACAAACAATTTGTCAGCTGCTTTTGACGGGAGGGTCAATGTTAGTTGGTCGGTCGGTTGGTCAAATCGGTCATTATTGGGCCCACCACTGCCCCTGACGGCATCACAGCTTTACAACAACACCAACAAATTTGAGTGTGCCGACGACCGTCCTCCGCCAGGGGCAGTGGTGACAAATCGTCCGGCCATCGGCGGTCGTCCGTCCGTTTGTCGTCGCCCCCGGCGGGGAGGACAAATGGTGATCGATGGAAGAAGGGAGGGGAAGGGGGGGGGGATGGGAAAAAGAGGGCATTAGAAGTCCAGTTTTTTGGAATATTTTCAAATATATAAAAAAAGCTTTTATAGATTTTTTGGCAACCGTAATACATAATTTGGTAAAACATGGTTGTGTAATGCCAACAGACTCTCAAAGTGATGTTTTTGTTACATCAAATGTTACTGATCAATCTGTTACCAATGGTGCCGAAATAAAATAACAAATTCGTAACACTGAATTTAAAAAATACCTAAAATATTCATTTACTTTTTTTTTGTATTCTTTTTTACTTAAATTAATTTTTAATATTTTATTATTTTTTCTTTGCAAATTGCAACTTTTTTGTGATTGATGGGAAAACTGAGTAAAAAAGATTGAAACTGACAAATCAGGCAAATGACCTGCTGAATGGATTAGTAAAATACATTTGATGGATTGGGTTTTCTTTAAGCACAAAAGATCCTTAAATATTTATTTATTATAATTAGAGAATTTTGTGGATTTTTAATTTTCTTCATTTTGATTTTGGGAAGAAAAATTATATGGATTAAAAAAAAAAGCAAAATATAAATAAAATATGGCCTAAAACCCGAAAATGGCTAAAGATGGACCTAAAATCGACGATCCGACGCTTCTGAGTGCCGTCTATTTGAGTCCCAGAGAAAAAGGACATTTAATACAAAAGAAAATTTTAGTTTTCATTCCTCACTTTCGTATACCATAATTTTCACTTTTTAATACGATGAAAAAAAATCGGTTACTCGTCATCTGATGAATATCATATGCATGATCAGCGACCCTGAAAATCCCAGGAAAAGTGTTTACAGAACATTTAAACCAAAAAAATAAATTTAAAAAGAATAGCTAAAAAATTGTTCACGTAAACTACACAAGTACCATGAGCATTTCAAAATTTTTTTTTCTTTAAAAATATTTCTTAGAAAATTCGTGAGCAATTTTCACTATTAAACATTCTCATTCAATGGCATTCCTTTTATTCCAATCTTTTTTCCCTCTTTTTTAATCAGTTAAATATGGCTTAATTCAACACAAAACTGGCTTTAAATGCACATAAACATTTTACACAGTATGTGAAATTGCAAGGTTTTTTTTTGTCACTTGACTTTCTTATTTTCTGCACTTTTCGTTAGTTTCTTATGCCATTTTGCTATATTTAAGGAGGAAAGTAAGTAAGGCTTAGCTTCTCTAGTTTCGAATGACCATTTTTGCAAAAAAAAATCCATATAACAAAAGAATTATTTTTCATTTTATTGCATATATTTAAAAACAAAATAATTTTAAAAAAGGCCAAAAAGTTTAAAAAATATTTTAAATCGAAAAATTCATTAAGTTTGCGAATTCGGCACTTGTTCCTTTTTTTTCTTCCAAGCGTTCATTTGAAGGTGAAAGGAAAAGCAACCGAAGTGCCATTCGGAATGGCTAAATTTTTTATTAAAATTAAAATTATTTAAGAATTGACTGAACGGGCCGTGCAATTTTCCGGCCACGTTTTGGGGGAAATGCCTGGACTGCGAAACTGTGAGAAAATGCCCGGGAAATTCAGGACTTGATTTAATTACGCAATTTCAAGTCCACTCCCAGCCAACCGAACCAAGTCAAAATACTAAACCGAATAGAACCGGCGCTATACAGGTGGCCAGGGTTTCCCGGGAACTTAAGATGCCTTTTCAGACTTGCGCAAATGATCTTTAATAATTAATTAAACAATTTCTCAAAAATACCCGTAATGGTTACTGATGGCATTTACTTTATCCATCAAATTGCTTTTTGGCTTCCGCTTCTAAAAATCCACAATTAATGATTCCAAATAATATAAAAAAGAGAATACCTTTATTTGTTTGGTTTTATTGTCCTTTTTTTGCCGAATTATATGCTATTATGCTCTGTTTCATAATTATAATTACAAACTCAGTATTTTTCATCAGTTCATTTACTCCTGTTGGTCCAAACTTTTAGCTGAAATTTTTACCATACATACCAGGGATGTGCCGCATCGGAATCGTCGATTTAATCGGAATCGGATTTTGTCCGGCTCGGCACATCCCTGATACATACCAGGGGTGGGACGCGAACCGAAAAATCCCGCGGTCGCGGATCTCGCAAAAAAACGCCGCGAATCGCGGTCGCGTCGCACCCCTGATACATACTTCCCCCATAAATATTAAGAATGGCACAAAAAATTTCTAGTAAAGAAGAAAAAAAATTTTATAAGCGAACAGATGAAAAAATTCTTGAGTTTATAATGGTGAAACAGAGCATATTTTCATTATTATCCCATGGCCGAACCGGGTCAGTTCAGCGTGGCCGGTTCAGTGTGAGTAACATTAAATATAAAAAAAATAAAAGCAAAATTTGTTCATATTTTAGTGTAGCAAAATTTTAAAGCTGCTCATTAAAAGCCCGGACTTTTAAGCACAAAAATTTTTTAAATAAGCGCTTAAATTAAGCACAAAAATTTTCAGATTTTGAAGCAAAAATTTACAAAAAAATAATAAATGGGTTAACCAAATACTAGAGACCGGACAAGGCCGGGCCCTGTACAAGGTTTTGCAAGGCCCGGCAACCCGGCCTTGCGTTTTTTGGAAAAAAACAAGGTTGACAAGGTTACAAGGTTGACAAGGTTTTGAGCGGCAAGGCCCGGAACCTTGCAGTTTTTTTTTTGAAAAAGGCCAACCCGGCCCGGCCTTGCGGATTTGAAAAATCCGGTCTCTACCAAATACTATGTTTTACTGGGGTTAGACAAAAAAAAAAGATTTTCTAGCTAGACCCCCAAAAAAATTTTTTTTATAGATAAAAATTTTTCAAAAAATAATTTTTTTTTTGATCCAAGGAATTCTGAAAAATCAAAGACTTCGCAAGAATTAATAAGAAATATTTTTTTAGTTTTATTTTTTCATTGGCTTTTTTTCGATGATTAAATCTTTCTTTGTGATTAAACATTTTCAAAACAAATCTTTGAAACAAATAAAAATATTTTCTAACCATGCTTCTTTATCGCTCATAAAATAAAAAATCCAAAAAAACCCAGCCACGCTAAACTAACCCCTACCGTTCAATGGCATTTAAAATTCCTTATTTTTTTGTAATAAAAACCCTGAGAAATTTTTTGATTTTTTTTTTAAATTTTGCACATTCAAATACAAATATAGTTTTAATTTTAAAATTTTAGTAATTTCTTAAGAAATTTCGAACTCATTGCCAAAATAGAGGCTAAGGCGAAATTTGCATTTATTCAAAAAACTTCCAAAATATGCATTTGTTTCAAAAACCTTAATAAAACCAAAAATTTAAACGCACAAATGCTATTATTGAGCCCTTTTCTTCATAGAATATTTATTGCTCAGAAGAATATATGCAAATGCATACAAACGGTCTCCCTACTAGGGACGGTACCGGTACTAGTACCGGGTTTTCCCAGCCAAAAAGTACCGGGTTTTTAACCTGAAAGGTACCGGTACCGTGCTACCCTACTCCCTACTAATAAAGGAGCCCTTTGTAACGGGGAATTACGTCAAATTTATTTTACCAAGAAAAATGTAAAACTTAATTTTAAGTCATTGCAAGCAGCATTAATAAGTGGCGAACATTTTGCACTTTTCTAAAAAACAATACACAAATTTGTCAGGTTTTGTCATAAGTGGCAATCGATTAAATTTTAATGGGTATTATTTATGTTAATGAATTAGAATAGAAATATGATGCCTTAAATGTTTAGACGCCTGTCCTGGTAACGGTCTTTGGACATGACACCTGTCTAGGCCGTGTGCCGACAAAATCGCACCCGACACAATCTCACCTCAACCAAAACGACAAAATTTCGACTCAACCCTAAACAGAAAATCTCGGTCCAATAAAGGCTAAATTAGACTTAAAAAAACATTGAAAAATTTTAAGAAATTTTATTGAAATTCTTTCGAGATAAGAATAAATCGGGGCGAGATTTTGTCGTTTTTTTGGCTTAGGTGAGATTTTGTTGTAGTGAGATTTTGTCAGTGCGTCTCCTTACTATGTCCCTAAATGTCGTAATCCTGCCAGGTCATTAAACCCGCAAATGTCGAAATCACTAAATCCCGAGAATTGCCACCAAAAGTCGAGATTGAGAACCGCAATAAATCCTTTGTTTATTTAATATGCCACCTCCAAGCAAGTGCAAAAGGTGCCAATGCATTTTGGCAAAAGGTTCTCGTCCAACGGGCACTGTGCCAAAGTGCATGAGACTCCAATTTCATTCTGATAGCACCTTTAAATGGAAAATTTGGGTTTTTTTTAAAGCAATTCGCCATTTCACTGTATAAGACATACTGTGAAAAGGCCAAACAACAGTTGTCCATTTGGTCTGAATTACGGTATAATACTCTATCGTATGAATATTTATGTGAAAAATGGTCATTTTACATCCCAAAAGCATGGCCATTTGATAGCCAAAATATGATGGTATTTTTTTCGTCCCCAATATTTTGATTGGGTTTCGGGCAAAAAACAAAAGAACAAATATAATCTTTACGTGAATTTTGGTATAAAATTATTTAAAATTAATCGATTATTAAAAAAATTACACAACCCAACCCGGGGCATTTTCCAAACCGAGCGGCAGAAAATTCTCGAAGCTGATAAAATGTTGACGAGATCAAAAAATAACTTACAATTCACACTACTTTTTTTGTCAATACAAAAGCTACTCGAAATAAGAAAAAATAATAATTATAGTACTTGTGCTGTTGCAACCTTCCGTATTGGTAATTCTGATCTAAAATTTCAGAAATCTCACACAAATTCGCTTTACATAAAGCGAATGGTCGTAGTCAGCGGGGGGGGGGGGGGGGGCGATGGCATTTTTTAAAATTTATACCAATTTTCTTCAAAAAAAAAATAGGGTAATAACATCTTGTCAATGAACCTTTGACTATTTTTCGGTCCTCCTCCTCGACATGTCTGACCCCTGAATTCCCAACATTTCGACTACAGTCTTCGACATATGGAACCCGGGAAGTGACAAATAAGGTTTACGCTAAAAAGGGGCAAAATCGGTCCCCCCCCCCTCTGGCTACGACATTGATCATTTTGATAAATTGCCAAAATGGGCGCGGGCAATTCACAAATCCATGGCATTTCCAAAGTGCCCTCATTAGCATTTGTAGTGATGTCAGTGACGATTGTACTGCTGGTGGTGTCTGTTTGGTTCACTTTGCATTTTTCTTCCTAAAGACAAAATAATTGGGAAAGGAGTTTAATTAGGATGGGACACGGCCCAATGATCAAAGGAAGCCGAAAAGTAATTATGGCCTAAAAATGAAAGTGAAGTCTGAGGTCTGGAAACGGTCTAACAGTGCATAAAACGGGGGATTTCCGCATAAAAAGCGTTTTGTCCCATTTTTGAGGGTGAAATTATGGTGCTCCATTTTAGAGCCGTGATACTGTCGAAAGGCAAAAACCGTGGCCAAATTGTGGGCCTCGAGGCCGTAATGTGAAGCCGAGCCAAAATCCAATCATTTATATGGGGGATTGTTTGTTTTACCTGCGCCCTGTTGAAAGCATTTTCTCCTGCCACTCGGACGGCCATACAAAAGGAATTGGCCAATGGGCCACACTCCAAAAGGCCCGGGTTATCCTTGCAAAATTTTCTTTATTTCTCAAAAAATTTTGATAAGAATTAAAAAAAGCAAATACTTTTTTTAAGCAGTTGCAAAACACACTGTCACAATTCTTTTGCGATTCACCACACACGGTGTAGCAGCTGAAAGAGAACAGCAGACATCAGCACCAGGGTTCCTTTTTTGCCCTTATTTTTAGCTGTTTTTTATTTGCCATTTTTTTGCTATAATTTTTCAAATTTTTGCCACTTTTTAAGCTCGGCACCACTAATTTGGACTTTCGAAAGGGGCCACCTTGGTAGACATAAGAATTATTACAATAGAAAAACCAATAATTATAATAATTTGTGATGCCATTTTAGGCAAAATGCCTAATTTTCATGATTTTTTTAATACAATGTCTATCTTCGGCTTTTTTGCTTCCTATTTTTGTATTTTCATGGAAAATCCTTAATAAATAAGTGAAAAGGCACTACTCCTAAGAATTTAGATTAAATTTTCCACTTTATATCAACCGCTTAATTCATTTTGTTCTATTTTGTGGAAAATAATTTTTGGCCGATTATTCTAATTAAAAATTGGAAAAATAAATATTTTAGCTTTCGGATGAAAATCATTCAAAAAAAGATTGCTTTTAACATTATACCGTATGATTTTGTATATACCATAATACAACTTACTGATCATGCGTTAAGCAACATTGGTGCAAAGCTTCTTAAAAAAACAAAAAATTGTAGGACCAAGTTATCGTAAAGTTTAGCCAATACAGTTCTTATTCTTTTTAACAATTTTAACTTATCTCGGGAAGATATCTGGCCAAGTCCCAAGATATTTATGGCCAAGGCTTTGCAAAAAATATTAAATTCAAAAGCCTAATAAATATAGACTAAAATTTAACCTAAAATAAGGGAGGAGAAACAGGTTCATTTAGACTTAAAGAATTACTTTATCCATTTATTTGGATGATTTAAATGTGATTGAAGAAGAAATATGAATTCAAATGAAAATTCCTCATAAAATTTCATCATTTTTCAAAAAAAAATTTTGCTTCAAAAAAGCCCCGGTTTGGCCCCGGTTCAAAATCGAGGGCCTCGGTCTCGGGTTTTCCTGGCCCGGAAAATCCCGGTCCCGGTTTTTGCCAAAAGCCCCGGTCCCGACCTACCCTACTTTCTATGGTTGGTTTTTGTTTTTAATAATCTTTTCAAATTCGAAGCGTAAACTGCATTCCAAATTATATAAAAGTGGAAAAACTCACCTCGCTTTTCCTTGCAGCCAATGCTGTGCTCCACAAGTCCTTTCGCAAGTGCCTAATTCTTTTTCAATTATTTAAATTAAGTTTATGCGCCTTAAATTTTTTTGAAATTTTATCAAGTGCTTTAAACGGTGCAAAAAATTTCTTATTTTCCGCGTGGCAACTCGTAATGTTGATGGCTGCCCGAAATTGAATACGAAATTCAGTGTTCACAACCCGATGGTCCATCCGAATTTTTTTTTAGCCTATCCGTTCCGTCCCTAAACACAACGAGACTTTTCTCGGCTGCCCAAGCACCCCCTCTCTAGTGACAACCATATCCAAAACGTTACAGAATCCCATTTCCCTTCGGCACCGCACGCGAATGGCGCATTGACAACATCAGACGGATTCAGAGCAAATTTGACCGATTCAATGTACGTTCCGGCGGGTGCCAATGATGGCAAAGCTACGGAGCCAAGCGCGAGCGCAACATTTTCCGCATCGTCCATAACTTGAAAAAATTCATTGGTCTTCTCGGCCATCCAATTGTTAGCCTACAGAAAAAGGGACGCAAAAAACGGTTTAAGAAAGGTTGGCAAAAGAAAAGCATTGGTTATTGTACAGAGACAATGTGCTAACGAGTCGGGGGTTTTCGGTCCCCAAAAAACTAGGGTTCGATTTTCAAAAAAACAGTGTTAGGCTTTCAAAAACCTCGGTTTATGTTTTCAAAAAAAAAACTAGGGTAAGTTTTTTACTTCCTATTTTTGGGTTGGGGCCGAAAATGGCGGCCCAAACGCCTTTGGCCCGTGGTAACGGTCAAGAACAATTCAGTGGGGCATATTCTGTATGGACTGATCAGTACTGACCACCGGAAAAGTTGCAAAGGTTTGTTATTTATTTTTTAGCGATAAGAGAAGAGGGAGAGAAAAAAATAAAATATATTTCTTTTAGGTTAGAAGTAATTGAGCTAACTTTCTTGACACTGAGTCGTCCGTTTTCAAGGTAAAGCGCATACTGAATAGAACACACTGAGAAATCCTAGACCAGGTATATATCAGCAAATCCGGATTAATAAGTGCATGACAGCAAATTTGTGGTGGAAATGGCTACCGGACATTTCGCCAATGACCGTTTCGACAATGCTCCTTCCGACAACCCGTTTCGACAATGCTCCTTTCGTATTGAATGTTAATGGGAACAATTTTGCGAATGAACAACACTTTTGACAATTATTTATTTGAATAAAATAAATATCTATTTTTATTTATAATTGCATTAAATCAGGGTTCCCATCTCCTGAGCTCTATTCAAAGTACATACAGGCGATTTAAAAGTATGCAAAGGGGAAAATTTTAAATTCCAAGTAGAGTCTTGGAAATAAGTACGATTCAAATTTTCAAAGTATGAAGGCCCAAATCCAAGTACGTACTTTGAATCCAAGTACATATGGGACCCCTGGTTTAAATTTATTCTGTACTATTCAGCCAGAAAATGCTTAAGAAAATAAGGAATTATTTTTTATTATTTTAATTGGCATTGTTATAAAATGATATTTTGAAAAATATTGTCGAAACGGTCATTGTCCAAACGTCCGGCCACCGTGGAAAATGCATGCGTAGCGTATTTAATGACGGCATTTTTAGGTGCCGTAATTGGAATTACGGAGTTAACTTCTTTTGATTCTAATTAAATTTTTCCATCTTGTGAAATTCCAAGATTCTTAACAAATTTTTCATAATGTTCTTTCATTAAATTTGAAAACCCTCACATTTTTGATGAAATCGCCCACTGAATCAAAGAAGCTTCCCGTGCCGAGCCCAAAACTGAGGCAAACAACGACAAAAATGGACAAAAATTTGGGACTCATTAAAGCATTAATTGTACGATATCTAATTGAAATGAAAATTTAGTCAATTGGATGGTACGAAAAAGCTAAATTATTATGAATGGAAATGCGAAAATGATTTTCCCCGCAAATAGTTTTTTTTGAGTGATTCACCACTATCCACCCATCCCAAAATTTACACAAAGTGATTTCCCACTAAACATAATTAAATTCAAATAAAATGAGAAAAAATTTATAAAAAAGATTTAATAAATTATTATAAATAAAATTAATTTTGATTATAAATATCATAATATCGGCTTACCAGTTCGCCAAAACTGTTACAGAAGCTTGAAAATTGAGCCAAAGCAGGCGAAAATATTTTAAATATAATTTTGGCAAAATTCATCTAACCTTGGAGAAAAAAAAAAAACAAAAAAAAACAAGCCATATTCATACTAATGGAGCCGAAAAATTAGCTTACCTTTTTGGTTAACATGAAAAATTTGAAAAATATTCTGATAAATCTTCGGTATTTTAGCTTTCAATTTTCAATCAGAGATTAATATGCAATAATTATTTTTTTAATTTTTCCGATTTTTAATTGGTTTTATTGGAATTCCAATTTCTTAAAATTTTTGGGCCTAAAAAAATAATTACACAATTTTATTTCTCTTTTTTGCCGACCATTTATCATTCAACTGTTCCCAGGTCAATTTATTGACAGTTCGAGTAGTGGCAACAGTCTACGAAACGGTGCAAGTCTTTTCATAGAAATCGCCCCCATGGGCATTTTAACAACAAATATGGCCATTATTAATAATTATCACTTTGGCTGGCAATAAATCAATATTATTTTTTATTTAATTTTAGTTTTTTAATTTTTCTTTTCTTATTTCTTTGTTTGTTTTTTATCTTAATATGAGTGATTTGATAAATTGGTGCTGCCAGATTTTACGAAAATCTTTTTCTTCCAAAATATTTATTGTTTTTGGACGAAGTCAATTCGCCGTTCACGATTCGGCACCACTCGATTTGCCGATAGTACGGTGCGGCGCCTGTTAGGCGCCCAAGATATCAATAATCTAACGAAGTCAGTTGAGAGGAGCATAAATACCAACCGAAACAAAAATCTTTACGTCATTTTGTGCGCTTATTTGTTAGATTCTTTTTTGTTGCTAAATTTTTACACTCTTTCTTCCTTATTTCTTTACAATGGTGAAAATGATTAATTACCATTTTCGGTCTTTTGATCTTTGCCGCCTCGCGGTTTTTTTACCGCACGGGCCGACACCTATAGAAGAGTTAGGGGGAGGGGGCCGACACCGGAATGTCAAAGTCAAAATTTGAATTAAATAAAAATATCAAAAATAAATAAAAATTTAAATTAAAAAAAATATTCTAAATTAAAAATTTAAACAAAATAATTTTAAAATCATTTGCATTTTAAAAACAAAATTGGTATTTTTAAAATTTTTTCTTCACGGACAAAATTAATTCGGAAAAATTCCACTGATGACGCCTATCGCTTCAGCTTCCCCCTCATTATTGGTTTAATCAATTTTTAGTGCAGGACAAAATAACGCGAATTTTGCAAAATTTAAACAGAATGTACTTACTGTTTATGTTCAAAATGCAAAAATTCAACAGCTTGTTCGACAAAATAACAGCACAAATTAAAGAATTTCAATTCGATTCCACTGATTAGAAAAGTGCCACTCTTTCGTCTCCTCCTCCCATTTGGCCCATTTCTGCTCATCTCACGCAATTGGACAACGGACCAACAACCCATTAGTTTCGCAGTAATCACGTTTCATTGTCAGCCGTTCCCCAGTCAAATGGTTGATCTGTTCGAATGACTTGATTAAATCATCTTCATCCAACCACCATGGAAACGAAAGGACAACGATAAAATTGGCACGAGTCGATGCATTGGCAAATGCCTGAAAAAGAAGTGCAACAAATATTCACAAGAATTTTTAACTTTTTAAATTTGTCAATTCTTGACTACTTTTGCCTCACTGCTCTTACATGGCATCGGAGTATCTTCGGGAGACCGTCCGGACGAGGCGTGAGCAACCAATTGACCAATGCTTAGCCATCCGACGCTAAGGTACTCCCATCGGGCGGAAACGCACCGATAAAAGAAGAAACAGAATGGACAGATGGATAATTGTCGCTGAGAATGGACGTGGCAAAGGGTGTTAAACGGCGGTTGGAATGGAATTCAAATCCGCAAATGTTGTTGCCGATCATTGGCCAAATGGTGTGCGCAACAAATTCCGATTCTTTTGTATAAATGGCCAAACTTATGCCATAAGAAGCGAAAATACGGCGAAAATTGCGGTGGAGAAAAACGATGACATTTTTGTCGAAATATCTGAAAAAGAAAGAAATTAATAGGCCAATTAAATTTATCACTGGGATTATCTGTCACACAAATCATTTTGTTCAGTTTTACTTGATAAATATCAATTCGAATCCGACGACTTTTTTCGGTGGTGGTTTTTGCGGAATTGGCAACACTTTGCCCACAGAATTGACAATTTGCATTTCCTTTGTGCCATTCCTTCCAATTTTCCATTCAATTCGAATAACTCCGAATGTCCATCGGCGTTTTTGAAATGTTCATCGACGTAACCGTCAAATCGGCGGCTGAGCAGTGCAATTTGAAGGCCAAGTTGACGAGGCGAAATCAAATGGAACACCGCCAGCCAACCGTCGGCACAGATTGGGCTGAAAAAACATGGAAATTTACGGGAAATTTGACATTTTTTTGAAAAGATAACATTTCGTTTTCCCTTTCTTGCTCCACTTCTTTTGGTCCATCCGACATTTTCTTTATTGAAAATTCGACGCTTTTTGAAGATAAAATTAAGTAAGTAAAAACTGAAAGAAAAGAGAGTCAAAAATAATTGAAAATGTATAAAGGGGTCAATGGCAACTCGTACAATTTTAATTTGATGTGGCCATAACTTTTTTTTTTATTAGGCCAATTCCTTAAAACTTGGCATGTTTCGAATGCTTTTCATGTTTAGAAGCGATTAGTAAGCAGAAGCTAAGCGATTATGCATCTCACAAAAAAGTTACATTTTAAAGAACATTAAAAATTCACAAAAGCAGACTTTTTCGCAATTTATAAATTATCTTTTGTGAGATGCTTAATCGCTTAGCTTCTGCTTAATCATCGCTTCTAAACATGAAGAGAATTCGTATGATACCAAATTTGAAGAATTTGGCTGACTAAAAAAAAGTTATGGCCACATCCATCTGAAATTGTACGAGTTGCCTTGACACCGTATAAAGAAATTAATGGAAATGGGAAAAAAATGCATTGTTATTTTGATCAAATATTCAGATATTTGTGTAATTTTAGTAATGCTTTCTTTTACTGGTTACGCAAAAAAAGTGATTTTTATGCGATTCCAAGTAGTCCTCGGCGGTTTTCGGGACGCTGATTATGAATATTAAAAATCAGATTTGTCGTCCGATTTCATCAAATCTATGATTTTTTTTCATGCTGATGAAGTTAGGGCTCGGAGTGACAAAGCCTTGTGCAATTAGAGCTGAGGCCACGCTGCATTCAAAATGCCCCAGGTCCCTCAACAACTGCTGGTGATGTTTTTGTTTATTTATGGAATCCCAACAGAATCACATCAAAGACAATAAACAAATCAATATTCACTTACATATGTTACATTTACATTTTATGCATACATATTAAAATACGTTACATCTTTAAAATAAATAAACTTTATTTATTCATTTATGCAATTTTGTTGTTGATATTGTGTGCAGGAAGTGATCAATGAATGACCTGATTTTGGAGATAGAAATTGATTGGTCAGAATGAGAAGGATAAATATGAAATTGGCACTTTTCAAATAAAGGCCATTCAAAAGAAACGGTGGGATGATCAAATTGAGAGAAGAGATTCAATGGGTGGACGAATGAATGAATGGTCAACATTTTTAAGATCAAGCTTATATCAGCAATTAGTTAATTAGTTATTGATTTCTATAAATATTATTGTTTTTGCCCCGATCAGATAAATTAAGGCTTAAGTGATAGCACTCATCAGAGAAAAGGGAACACCAAAAGATAATGCGATTGGGTGATCAGTTCAGATAGATGGTCTCCCGCTTCCGACTGCCCCCGGCACCTGTTGTGCCCGTGCTCATTGAAGAAGGGTTGCGTGCCAACAGTTGGGCACCGCTGTTGTCTGATCCCGGCGTGAGTGCGTTAACAGTGCCACCGCAGCTGCCGGCACTGATCGTCGGCACTCGTTGGATTGCGTTGGCACCCGCTGTGTTGACATGTCTTGATGATACCCTGGAAAAGTGATTCGTATTCAACCAAGATTTGAAATGCTACATTATTTCGAGTTTAAATGGTCTCTCTCTAAAATAACGGTTAAATCAAAGGGAGTAAAAAATTATCATGAGAAAGAAAAATAAATTAAGTGTAAAAAGACGATAAAAATGACCAATTTTTCCACCACGATAATTTAAAGTTCTTTTTTTGATTCGTTCTTTAAATTTTAAAAAAATTGAAAGGGCTGAGGATGGCGGTGCCGATAGGGGCCGCCGTGTAAATTTTGAAAAGTTTGATGTATTTTTGTAACACATTTTGCACAAAAAATAACCGGTTTTTGAGGATTTTTATTTTTAAAAAAAAACCACAAACGACCACATTTCTGTGGTTTATAACTGGATTGTAATTTTAAAATGAGTATTATAGCGAAAAAATATTTGAGATTTGAAGAAATTCGAATATTATGCCAAATTTTCCTAATTTTTCAAAAAACCATGCGCATTTTTCGTTTTTTTAGCTAAAAAACCACAAAATACTCATCTCAAAATACCACAAAAATATTCACTTTTAAAATAAATATTCATCGACCCTCCAAACCAAATGAGTAAAAATACCCAGATATCACAGCCCTGGGTTAAATATGTCGAGTATTGATTGATCGGCCTTCGGTTATTATGCTACGGTAAATAACTGATGATTTATCTGTTGTACTCTGTTATATCTAGACAGTTATCTGGATTTATGGACGAGTCTTAAACACAAGTGCATTCTGTTATCGTGCCTTGTCGACTTGCTGCGCCCCAGGCTGTGCCCGTCGTGCCGAGAGGATCCGCGCCGTCGTCGTGCGCTGCCGCTTCGACTGCGCGTCCCGTGGACGGTGGCGGCGCCCATTGACGCACCGCCGTCCGAGCCTTGCCCATCATCTGATTCCGAGTTGGACATCTCCAGAGGCTCAAATTGACGCAGTTCGGGGCTGGTCATGTACCTAAAAAATCGATCATATGGGGTCACACCAGCCGAACATAATCCATTTGCAATTCTTTGCCTAATAATGCAACCCATCAAAATTGCACTGAGACTGTTGTGACACAGATTTGTTTTAACTGATTATTCATTTTGTTAATGCTTTATAAATTCCCCTCCTAAAACCGGTAAAACTGTAAATGCCTTAATGCCTCAACACGTGGGCATTTTGCCAATTTTTAAAACTGCGTAAGTTTAAATTGTAAAAAAAAGAATGTCCAACCAATGGAGCATCAGGTCGTACAGGTATTTGTACTCGTCCTTCATGTCGATCAGCTGTGGTCTGTTCAGCCTGATCAGTTTGACTGCGTGGAAAACGTCGACCTGTCGAAGACAGAGAAAAATAATTAAGAAAAAAAATAGTTTGTTAATTTTTAAAGCTTACTTCATGGTCCATTTCCATTTGGTCAATGCAAACATTTGCAGCGATGAAAATGCCGCACCGGGAGATACCATTGCTACAAAATAATAATGATAACAATATTGACTATACAGCAGCAAAGATGATCACTCATATTCTGATCAGAGAATTGATCATCAGTCTTAGACGCAAAATTCGACATGAGAAAGAAACTCAGTGATTATTTCATATTGTTTTTGTAAGAAACGGAAAGCGGTGCTTTCATTTATTTATTCATAAAATATTTGAATTTTTTGTGAATAAAATTGCAAATAAATTTTATTTATTATTTTTAATTTTAAAAAGCATTTCTCCCACTGAGACATGACGATGGTCGGCCGCTGTTCGGGCCGATCGGGCGCACGTTTGCGCCATGAGCGTGTCATTTTCAGCACTTCGATCAGTGCGGTGGTCGACAACGGCACTTTGTTCTCAATCTGGCACAGGGAAAAGGGATGCCAAAAAATAGCGAAAAATTGGCAACCATTTTTTAAGAAAATTCACTACATATTAAAGAAATAATATTGTACAGCCAAATTAAGCAATTTTAACATAATTGGGTAGCACTAATTTTCTTTTAAAAAAATTTCTGACCAAAATGTAAATTTTTTTAAATTTAAGGCAAGAAAAATAGAAAAGTATGAGAGAAAACGACTGGATTTATTAGAGAAGCGTTATTCTGTGAAAATATGGCCCAATATCTAAAAAAACCTTTAAAACATTTTCAAATTAAAAAAACAGTTTTGATTAACTGACCGGCCACACTTTGACTTGGATTATGCAGCACAAGCGCACTTCGGTCTCCAACTGTTGCTGACTTGCGCCGGTGGCCATAATTTCGGAGATCATAAAAGTCTGAAAAAGACGGACGACTTCGAATTTGCAGCAAAAAAAAAAAGAAATGAGAAGGGAAGGGGAGACAGAAATTCGAAAATTAGTAACGTAACATGATATTTTTTGTCAAAAAACATAACTATTTCCAACCGTAACCACACTATGGGGAAAGTATGTCCAATATTCGTTACCGTATCGCTCAGGAAAAATTGGCCACCCACCACCATGGCCACACATTTACAATAAACAAGCTTAAAAACACACATACCATCAAACGCAAACACAAACAAATGAGACGCGATTCTTATAAAGTGAAAAGCATTGAACACATAGAGAATTATTTGTCCACCGGACGTACCGTAACGAAAAACTCACCAAAATACGGTACTGTTTTTAGTAATTCACTTTGATCACTTGGCAATACTAATCCGAAAGCATCTGTTAAATTTACAATTGTATCATACTGTAAGCCATTTTGTTAAGTCTTGTTTAGAAAAGCAGAAGCAGAATCCTGACACTAATTTTCGTTTCTTATAAAAAAGGCAGAGTCCGACCAAAAAAGCGGATTTAAATTTCGAGACCATGTCCTTTGGTCAGACAATAAGTTTGGAATTTGCGGGGCTACCAAACAAACCAATTTGTTCATTTGTTCCGCAAGGTCACGACGGTTTGGCACATTGCGTTTGACGCTCAGAAGTTTTCGAATTTCATCGGTGCCCCGCTGAACCAAATTTGAAAGCCATTTTAACAAAAAAACAAAAAAAAAAACTTATGCAAAGCTCCAAGTGATAGATTGTATTGAAATAAGCGAACAGAAGCAAATATATATATATATATATATATTATGTATATAGATATATATTTATATACACACAATACGATAAATTTACAAAAAAATGCCTTTTTTCGTCAAGACGAAATGTACAAAATGGCACAGAAATGATGGTAGTTATTCGCCAGGTTCCAGGAGTTTACGGCACTCGGTCCCAAGATTGGGCACTTTTGCAGTCGCAGGCATTATCACCATTAATAAAATGGACAAATGGACAAACGACACAAAAAAGACAATAAAGCGAAAATGGCACGCGTATAAAAAATGGCAACTAAAAATTAAAATTGCACATGTATAAAATGACATTTGAAACATTTACACCAAATGCTAATGTTAGAAAACAAAAAAAAATGGTAAATTTAATTGGCATTAATAAAAGCGAGGGAAAAGCAACGGCGAAGTGGCTGGGTGGGGACTACGGTAGTACAGCTACCGACCATGGATGGTTACAGTAACCCCACGGGAAAAAAAAATAACATACGGTATGAATGGTATATGGAAGGCGTAACTCACAAGTTTTTTGTTGGCGCCCTTATCCGGGTTTGGCTGCGAGTTGATCGGCACCGGATCATTGGGCTGTCAAATTTGTGGAAAAATGCGCCACTTCAATTGGCTGAGTGTCGAAGCGAAAATACTTTTGAGTTTTGTTGCAAACAATAGTCAGAGAGCGAGACAAATGGGCAGAGAGAGAGAGGAGCAATTTGAATCGATAAGAATGGTAAAATATAAAAAGGCAACAATTTGAACCAGCCCATCCCCTCCCTCCCAGCCACAACAAGTTTTCACTTTTAGGAAACGGTTAGTAAGTTGCGTAGACGCAAAAAAAAAAAGAAGCGGGACAATGAATTTTTTTGAAAAGCCAAAAAAATACAGTCGGCTAGGCCGAGCCTATTGAAGGGGTACTGACCCCAGCCACAGGCAAAAACCAAAACGAAAAATTGGCACGGTAAGGGAGGTTACTGTAAGTGTGTTGTATGATAGACGACAAAAAGCGGTTGGTTTGTGTAGGCAAAAAACTGTGTGTATGTGCCTATGTGTGGCTGGGGGAGAGGAGGCTCCGTGGGCAAAAAGGACACTCCAAAACTAATTAAGTCCTAATGAGGCATAATTGACTGCTTGGACAATAATTTTTTTACCGTCCCCTCCTTCAGGTAATTTTTGTTGTTGCGCATTCAATTAGAAAATTGCATTGTTCATGAGCATTTACAGTGTTCGAATGAAAGAGGCATTATTAGAAGATCTACCGAATTCTCCTGACTACCGTATCCAAAAACCCCTCTTTTTTTGTGTGGGCGCAAGAACAACAAAAATGCCTGAGGAGGAGGAGCGGGCGGGAGAATGTCTTGTCGGGACAAGTGAAGAACCACCACACTCTCGAGGAGTGCTACAAAAATGGTTGCCCGCGTTTGGTGATGGGATTGGGTAGGACGGGGACCTTCTCGAAGCGTTCAAGCGTTCCAAGGTTAGGCTGGGAGAAGGCGCGTTCTGCGCGCCGCTGCTCCCTGCGTTTGCGCCGTCGGCTCATCTGTCGCCGTGCGCCCATCGTTCCGGTGCTGCGTCGCTTGGTGACGCTGGTACAGCCGGTGGTTGTTGAACATGTTTCGGCATGTGCTGTCAGTGTCGTCGCGTCACCGTCCCCCTTAATACGCCGAAGGCGGTCGCGTGCGACAACGCCACGGTCGCCGAACAGTGCTACCACCGCATCGCCACGACGCTCAAGTCGCTTGTCCCACTCGCCGCCCAGGCGACGCCCGCGCGAGTCACGCTTTGTTCGCAAAGCGGAATTGCCGTGCAATAGCATTTGCATCTAAACGCATGAGCAAATTTTATTAAGATTATGAACTATAAAGTCATGAAATTTGCTAATGAAAAAAGGATTCAGATTTTTGACATTTCCCATAACTTTTTTGGCGCCAATAAAAAAAGAAAAATTTTGGTAAATTTTAATTTCAGGGGCAATAATTAAGGTTATAAATTCTGCTTGAAGTTTCGGTCAGTATAACCAAATGCTTCGGTTTCTGTTTATTTAATCTGTTTAAGTATCTGTGCCGGTCCCTCCTGTTGCATGGACCGAAACAATGGCAAAAATAATTTCATCGGGTTGATTTTATTCGATTTTTAGTCAGGTTATCCTAAATATTCGATTTCGGTTCAGTTATACTAAACGGTCGGTTTGGTTTGTGTCGGTCGGGTCGGTTTCGACAATTTCCAAAAACCGGCCCAAATCGTCATAAGGCATATGGCCGCATTTAAATGCTTGTTCTCTATTGTAAGTTTATTTGCCAAATTAAACAATTTCATTTTTTCAACCCACCCCTTCTCCTTCTGCTGCTCCTCCGCTTGATTTCTTTCTGCCGCCACTTATCGCCGCCGCCGATGGGCTGTCGGGCGCGTTCGGCGTCAACGGCGTCCGTGGGGGATCCGGCAACGCGCTGGTGGACATCGGACGAACCGCCGGCGGGATCGGACGAGACATCCTGCGACGGACGCCGAGCAGTTGATTCTGTTCTTCATCAACAACAAGCTGATCAGTGGCATCGATTTTTCTGATCAGCGGCTTATTGAGGCGCCTTCCGCCTTTGATCAATTGATCAGCGAGTTGCGCTTCCGCTTCGTTCGCCGCCGGCAATTTTAAGGACGGAAGATTGTGGCGGTGGCGTCTGCTGCTACTGCAGCTGGCGCGTGGGCTGCTTGAACATGAGGAAGCGGATGAGGCGAGCGGTGATGAACGCGTTTTGTGGGTGGAACAAGAACGCGACGATGCAGACGATCCGCTTCCGGAACGCGACGAAGAGCCGGACGATGATGAGGCGGAAGAGGACGACGACGCGGATTCCGACGAGGTTTTCGGGGTAGGCGTCCGACGATGTATTTTGCCCCAGTAGCGTTGCTGCAGGCGAAAGCTGATGTCACCGATTGACGGTCCGGCGGGTGTGTTGGCACTGCCCCAGGCATTGGCATTGCCGCCGACGCCACCGCCGCTGGTGGTTGCAAGCGATGAGTGTCGACGCCGGTAACGCTCGCACTCGGCTAAAAAGTTGGACAGCGTGGGGCGACGCCGGACCCGACGGGGATGCCCGCCGCCGCCGACGCTTTGCGATCCGCTCGTGCCATCAATGGACGCGTGATCGCCCTTTTTACGGCGGCTCCACAACCATTTGCGACGTTCAATCACTTCATCCATGGGCTTTATAGCAACAATTTTTGATCAGTGGGGAAATAGTGGAAGTAACAGAAGACAGAAACACAGAGACAGACGAGAAATAGTGGATAGTGACAGACAGACAGAGGCAGATGAATGCGAGAAATGGGAAAAAAGGATGGTGACAGAGAAAGAAAGAAAAAAGTCCAATAAAAGACAGAGAAAGAAATAATAGAAAGAGAAAGCTTTATCAAATTGCTCTTTTGGTTAATTTGCACCATTTTGAGACCTACCCGTTTGGAGATCTTGACCATGTGTGATTGGAGGCCCGGATATTGTTGATAGTTTACTACCTTAAAATGAAAATATTTACATTAAAAAATTTAAAAATTTTTCTTTTAATATTACAACTAATTAAATTATATATTTTTAAATATTGAAAAATAACAATTTGCAATTTCATTAATGCAAGTTTATTTAATACGTAACTATTAAATTTATAAAATTTCTGAATAAATAATAAATTTCAGTTAATTTTTTTATTAAAATTTTTCTGCCATTATTATTTCTCTTTTAATTAAAAAAAGTAATTTAAAGTTTATTTTCATTGCATTTGTTTGTGCCCTTTCGTCACACCTCCACTGTGAAGGGTCCGTAGTTGCGTTTGCCCTTGTTGTGCACAAACTGCGGGTACTGTTTGGTGTCGTTGGGCTGATTGGTCAAGCTGATCACCGTGTGCACGTTGTGGTCAAAGATCAGTGTCCAGAAACTGTCCAATGTTGGCACTTTTGGCCATTCCGTCACAATAAACTAATAGTTAAATGACAGTATTTAAATTAGATAAAATTACAGAAATTTTTGCAGAGCCTGGGTTTTTGCAAATCCCGTATCACAAAACATTGAAACAGGGCTGGCTTATTGTTGGTTAAGCAGAAGGTACAAGTGTGTTTTACCCTAATCCTGGTATTTATTGCCAATTTCAAGGACCATGGCTTTGTCGAAATATTCGGTCAAGGATTTGGCAAAGGACTTTAACAAAGATTAGCGGCACGAAAACCATACTTAGCGGGAATTAACCTTTTGGCGTTTTTACGAAATGCCACTAACAAAGAATTGCTTGGTAAAACCCTGTCAAGAATATGGCCCTGTCCAAGCTTTTAAAATTTAGTGCCAAACTGGCCAAATCGCTTCGTCAATCGGCTCACCTCGCTTTTGCGCGTGAATCCATCCACTTCGACAGCATTGATGTATGTGTAATCCTCAAAAATTTTGATTTTGCCATTCCGCAGGGAAAGGCATTTTGGCAAATTCGCATAAATTAAAGTAAATCCATTAGTTTTTTTTTCAAAAATCCGGAATACCACCATCTTTTTCTAAATTCTGGGGATTCCCAGCCACAAAAAATCAAGCAGAAATTTTGAATTTATAATTTTCCTCCAATTTTGTGCCAATTATTTAAATTTATCCTTTGAGATATTTCGCCAACATTTATTAATAATGTTTGCGTGCCACCACCTTTGACTCGCCGTGCAATGTCTGCAGATATGGCCGTGCATGGTCCGGTGGCACCACCATGACGTCACGGTTTTTGCCACGGTTTTCAAGCCGATGACCACCGGCGCAGTCGCCGATACGCAACGGGGCGGTCAACATAAGCAACAACTGAAGGAAGAAAGGAGCATGATGATTGGGTGATTAGCACTGATTGTGTCTTCATAAGTTCCTGTTTTTTTTGTTGGGGTTTTCTCGTTTTTAAAAAAATTTCACACAAAAAACAATGGACCATAAATTTCGGGGGTTTTAGGTCCTCTTAAATGCCAACCCATATGAGGGAGCTAAAAACATTCAGCTTTTAAGTGTAATTCTCAAGCCGGAAGGGAAGTTGATGGAAGCGCCGGGGCAGAAGGAGATCGTAAATTCAAAATTTATGGGATTTTTAAATCCTAATTTTGATTCGATAAAATGATTTTTTTTTTTTTGTAATTTTTTTAAGCATATTCGCCTTGTTCTCGTGGCTGTCCTGCACTTCCATCAGCTCGCGGTCTTTGCGCGCTTTGTACATGCCGCTGCGATTCTTCAATTGATGCATGCCAATGGGCTGTATGTTGCACAAGACGGCCTCGCACAAAACTGAAAAAAATAGGAAAAAAATAGGAAAAAAATTTATGTGAAATCTGTCAATTGGAATTGTCGGCATTCCCGTCAATTTGAGTAATAAATTGGAAATAATCCAAGAATATTTGGGGGTTGATCCAGGAGTGCCATTATCGGACTACAATACGCAATAAAGAAGCATAATTCTTTCAATTCAAGAGCACAGAATCGTTTTCTCATTCAATAGCTCTTGGCAACATTTTGTAAAATTAGAAAAAATTTGGCCAAGGTAAAAAAATTATGAAAGAAAAAGTCAAAAATATTGTAAAAATGAATTTTTGCATTTCAGAGCTTATTTTAATGCAATTGGACGAATTTTTTGAAAATGTGCCGGCTTATTAAACTTTCCAAAAGTATCTTGTCTTCTTCCAAAGAAGGTTTAGTTTGGTTGCTTCTGTTATGTCGCTCCGCGCCAAGTTTGGCGCGCCAAGATAATCTCGAGCCCACTCCGGTACGGTACCCACCGTCGTAGATGAATATGTACTGGTCCACTGTGTCGATCAAATGCTGCCGGGAGTTGGCCAATGTTCTGCCGTACTCATATACGTCCAATTGTCCCGTCCTCTGTAATAGCTCAAGGTTGGCATCCAACGCCAAAAAGGCACCGCTTCGCCCACCACCATTACTAATACAATAAAAAAATAAACAAATTAAATTTTTAAATAATTTTTTTAAATTATAGCCGTTATTCAATTTTTGTCTAATTGAATGACCTTGCCAAGGGCATAATTATGCCCAATTTTGCCGCAGGCAATGCGCGCAAAAAGAAATTTACGGGAAGCAAAACTCAAAAAAAAAAAAATCAAACTTTCGTAAATTGAATTCATTTTAATGTTTTTATTTTTTTATAATTTTATGTTTTATTGACCCAAATGTTAACTGACAAAAAAGACATTTCGTTCAGCTATTTTCTTATCACAATTTATTTCCACCCAAATTGTATAAGATTTATGAAACTGATCGGACCCCAATCCCCTCAATCAAAACCTGAATTGAAACCTTAATGGGAGACAATAAAAAACATCTCTAATACTGTGAATTAATTACCCGTTAAAGACCCGCTCAATGAATGTAATTAATGAGAAAAGAAATAGAGCATAAAACTATCAAAATTAATGAGAGGGTTCCAATACAGAAGCAAACGATTAATTAAAGAGATTTATGGTATTTTGACTCGAATTTTTCGGCTATTTTACAAACGAAGGAATGCCCAAAACACTTGGCTACGGCATGACTCTTTTTGTGTTTCGCTAGCTTTCTCCATAAATACTGCTTCATTCGTTGGCATTGCCACTAATAAATGTTTTGTTTTTGCCCCTCCCCCCCCCCCCTTTTCCAATGTTTCGTCTCAATTTTTTCCTCTTTTTCGCACCACTCCCCTTGCGCCGCAACCCATCATTTTGTGCACCAAATTTTTCTCGTAACCCTTTCCCCCGTTGCCCATTATCATTGCGACGGGGTGGGGAAAGCACTCGGCTCGTTTTGGTTACACTTTCCGCTTATTGCCTCAGTTAAAGAGGTGCCCCCTCCCCCATTCATTCATTCCTCCCCATTGTCCCCATTTTCGTTACATCATCATAACCCATTGTTTTGTCACCCTGTCGCGCCATCTGTCCCTCTGCTGATCACTTTCCTCCGATCACTTTTTGTGCTAATAAGTCAAGAGAAGACGGAGGAGGAGAATGAGAGGGGAGGGAAGCAATTTGCTGCCAGCTTTGTGCTTCGACAAAAGAATGGGGTTGGCGAGGGAGGCCAAGGACACGACAGAGAGAGAGAAAAGAGGGAGGGGGGAAGGACGACGGAGGAGGACAATGTCCTCCTCGGGCAACAGCAGCACATTATTGCTGCCAGCCGATGGAGACGAAGACGACACCTCATAACCACAACTTATGAGCACAACAATTATAAGTACAGCAAAAGGGACAAAAACAACAACAACAACAGTAGTATCAATTTCTTGATCAAAGCCAACCAAAAAAATCACTGCTATTGATGGTGAGTGATGGGGGGGGGGCTAAACCCTGATCAAAGCAAGAAGCCGTATCACTCTGATCAAAAGCTCCTCAAAATTCCAATGGTTTACTGGTAAACCCAATTCGTGGAAGGACTTTATACTCTAGTATAGAGACCGGGCAGGGCCGGGCCCGGCACAGGGTTTTGCAGGGCCCGGCGACCCGGCCCTGCGTTTTTTTTTGGAAAAACAGGGTTGACAGGGTTTTAAGCGGCATGGCCCGAAACCCGGTCGTTTTTGAAAAAGTCAGCCCGGCCCGGCCCTGTGGATTTGAAAAATCCGGTCTCTACTCTAGTAGATGTGTTAGCAAAACTACAGTTGTGATATTGTTAGCTGTACTTTGGCACCGTAATCACAGAACAGATCCCCATCGATGCTGCTGTTACTACTAATCATCGCGCTAATTAATGACATTAATGGCACCGGAAAAGTGATCACTGATCACCGGCGACTAGTGCCAGTCGCAGCTGGTCGGCCTAAACGGCACGGGCAGCAGCGTGCCGCGTTTGACCTGGTCAGGCTTGAGCAACGGGTCGCATTGACTGTGCAGACGGCGAATTTGCCAGCCGATTCACGTCAATCACTGAGTGAGGACGGCGCATTTTAACTCAGTTTCATAAAAGTGATCAAAGAGAGAAAAGGGCAATCTCTTTGTTATTAGAAATTGATAAAAGAGGCCAATCTCATTCAATTCTGATCAGAGAGATGAACAAAGGCTGTTTATTAAGAAGATGAGATAAGAGGGCGCTAGTTTTGCAAAATTACTTTTTTATTACGCATTATTATTGTTTATTTACTATAATAATGAATATTAAGCATTAAAATATAATAATAAATATGACGTACAAACGAACAAAAACTAATGTCCTAAACCTACTTTAATAGTGCCCTTTTAAGAAATAAATAAATTATGCGTAATTTTCATTATTTCTTAAAAGATTGTAAAATATACGGGTTTTTTAATTTTTCTAAAATTTTTTTTTTTTTTTGGATTTTTTTTTGATTTTTTTGGTGGCTTTATTTTTTTAAAATGAGCCACTAATATTTTTTTGGCAGAAAATTTTTTTTCCTTCAAAATGTAGTACTTTCTATTGTAACTAGCGCCATGACATGATCCGAGAGTGGCATGGATAATCTCTCGTATTGAGCGAACAAATAGATAGGATAGTCACGCATTTGGAACATGATCGGAGAGATGGGTGGCCAAAAGAGAATGAATGATCAAACCAATATTCACTTAAGAGGACGAACCTAACGGCCCCAATCATTCGCGCAGCGAATTGATCGACGACGCTGGTACGTCGGCGGATGCCGAAATGATACCGGTGGACGGCTGTCGTCAACAATGCGATGAACAGCTACGCATGGGACTGGACATGGTCAAGGTAACAAAGATGAACTCTTCGCAATACTAAGCGCGAGTTGCATCAATTAAGTGCACCAAATGACCAACACCAAAATTAATTGTTTTTTAATCAACCCCGCAGCAAATTAAGTGCCTTCCTAACAAATTAATTGTTCCTTTGCCATAGGCACATTCCGCCTTCGGCAGCATCGGTGTCCCGTCAGTGATTGATGTGTTCGACTTGCAAATGTTCTGCCGAGTGGACGCCGAACATGATGCGTGCCTTCATGGGTTAGAAAGATGCCTTTCGCAAAAAAGCCTCGCAAATATAAATTTATTTTTTTTGGCATTTTCTCACTAAAAGCCTTGCAAATTTTTTTTTCGATTTTGGCATTTAGTGCCAATATAAAATATATTTACTTTTTCGGTGCGGCTATCAAGTGCAGTTCAACATGCGCGACTTTGTGTGCAAGCGGAAAAGGAAAGAGGTTAAAAACTACCAAAATAATAAAATTTTCTCATAACTATCCACCTTACGCTTCTCAACCGTTCCATAATAATTTTTATTTGATTTAGTCAATCCCTTCATAAGTTTTTACCACAAAAATTCAAACATTATCAATTGATTTATCATGGTTCTGCCAAGGTTTCTGATCAGTTTTTATTTGCTGATCAGTCGGCTGTTAACTTTTTTGTTTGTTTGTTTAATCACTCTGATCACCTGCTACTGATCAAACCCACTTCTCACGTTATTTTACGCTTAATATTCTATTTGTCGCCCCCCCCCCTTTTTTTTGGACTCAATTCTCTCTCCCCTCTGATCATAAAATGCCCCTCCCCTATTTGATCACAGCTGATCTCGCACTTGAACTGCTACAGCAATGCAGCGCCGCAGCTGCGTCGCCAGTGCGGTGTCGCGCAGTGCGGTCCCTACCAAGAGTTGGAGCACAGTCTGCTCGGCGTGAGCCAACGCTGTCGCACGCTTTTATGCGACACGCAGTGCATTCGTGCACGACTTGCGCAGAACGCTGCGTGCCGAGAGGGCGGACGCCCAGCGCTACAGTATTTGATCACATACTCACAGATCCAGGCAAGAAATCAAACTGGGTACGAAGTTTGAAAGTGATCCACTGACAGAAAGTCAGGGAATGGTTGAGATTGTACGCTAATGATCGGAGTTTAGAATTAGTCAGAACTCCAAATGATCAAAAGTTTAATCGATCATTTGGAGTAATAACCTTGACTCAGTAACCAAAACTCGGAATTGACTCAGAGACCAATACAGCTCGCATTGCAGGTGCTTGCGTGGCTGCGTGACTTGCTGGACGACTCAAGCACGCGCCCAGGCAGCCGCTTTTGGCGCGCAATGCCACGCTCATGCCTGCGGCTGATTTGTGGCCCTAATGGAAGCGTGCAAAACTGCACGCTGCCGACCGTATGAAAAAGACGCGCCCGTACGTACGGGGGCGTGCTAATTACTGTGAAATCAAATGCACGCACTGACCTGCAATGAACGACGATTGGTGCATCGACGGGACACCTGAAACATAAATATCAATTGTGACAGACAACAAAAATCCCAGACCAAAAACTAAATGCCCAAGGAGAAATGCCACCAATTTGGTAAATGCATAGATGATTTACAAAAAACTAAATATAATATATTCACTTTTTATAAACCATGGGCATTTCTCATAAATTCGTATTCATATTTTTAAAACGCATATTTATTTAATTGAATTTTATTGGATATTTTTATTCATTTAATCCTTTTTTAACATATCTGTAGCGATTTGTCTACATTTCATTATTAAAGATTTTGTGATAATATGAAGAAAATGAAAAAAATCGGATTTTCTGGCCAAATTTTTGAAAAAATTTAAGAGAAATTTGCCTAAATTCGAACTTTTCATAAAATACAATGCTCAAAGAGTTTCATCTCACTCACTTTTCCATCCATTGTCGGACGCGCCTGCGCAGTTCAACAAACGCTGATATGTAGGGGAAGGAGTTCTGTGTGATGAGTGTGTGGTGTAATTTTGTGAAAGTGTTTAAATTAAATGCCAAATTCGGTATAATCCGGCCGTTTCCTCCGCCACCTTTGCCCCCACTTTTTCCATTTCGATTTTTTAAATTTTAGTCAAAAAAAAAAGCTTTATCGAAAACCGCAATTTTATAGCGCAAATAATTGTAACAGTGCAAAGGGTTCATTCTTTGTTTGGTATATAAAAACAACAATTGTTCCATTTTTAACTTGAGAAACGATTTTTTTGAAATTTCGAATTTTATTCGGTCTAAAAGGGTGCCGCCTGATTTGGATTCTCATCAGACCCCGATAAAAAAAGGAGAGGCGGAGCTGAGAAGAATAGAAACAATTACGCCACGACACCAACCAATTCCCATTCCACGAAGTGGAAGTGCTTGACAATGCGCTCCTCTTCGCTTTGGTCAGCAGTGCCATCGCCGTTGGCTGTTTCCGCCGGCCCATTCATTCCCCCGGGGCCGCCCGTTTTGCGAAGTCGAAATGTGCGGACAACCTTTTCAGCAGGAATGGATCATTCATATTAAACAAATGCAATATTTACAAAAATGTTATATCTTATAAATGCCCCAAGAATGGTGCTTGAACATTTTGGGACGGACCCGAAATTGTGGGATTTAAGAGATTCTGACATTTGGGCATCGCGTTTTTTTTTGGAAATACGATATTTGGGCATTTGTACTTGGAGAGCCAACATTTGGAGATCCGCATCTGTGTACAGTTCCCGACAATTGAGTATCAACAATTCGGAAGCCGACATTTCGACTTATTTGTTAAAGGACCAAACAACAAATGCCGGATTTTGGTGGGATTCATTGAGTTCGTAACTTGAAACCGTTATTCTGACAAAACATTTAATTGAAAAATAACTCACAAAATGTGCATAGGTGCGAGTTTCCAGCGTTTCCACATGGATTTCACCAAATTGGAAGTGCGTCTGAGGCCAATATTGGAGGCACATCACTCGCATAAAGTCGAAAATCTTTAAATTACAAAAATACGGTAATGTCAAATTTTTTTCACAATTGCTTTTCTATTTAATTTTGTTTTCTTTTGCTCCGCCCGACCACCTTGGTGAGCATGACCATCGTATTGGAGCCCAACTCCCACACGGTGCGCCACAGTTCGTTGGATGCCTGTTTGGAGCGCACTGACTGTGTGACAACGTAGGCCTTCTCGCGCAGCCAACTCTGCCAAATTCAAATTTCTGGCTTTTTGATTAAATTAGAATTAATTTAAATCTTGGTCAAAAAGGACAACTGTTTTTTTGAAAATTGTCTGAAAAGGAAGCCAAGTACAGTAGGAAAGAACAGCATTTTCGTTAATACGGTAATAAGTATTTAAATTTAAATTAAATGAGTAAATTTTAATCACCATAGGGCAGTGTGTCCGGGTACTGATTGCGCTCGCCCATCCGTACCCCAACTTCGGTGGTACACCGTTCGGGTCCACTGACGTTGGATCATCTGTCCAAAAAAAAAGGTGGCAGAATGCCAGACAAATTTTATTCAAAATATTTTCTGCGAAGGTCAACGAAAAAGGGCTTTTCATTTGTTGGAACTCACTGATCTGAGGAGACCCTGACGGATGATGGACACTACTTTTGGTACTGATTTGTTCGGAACTAAGCTTGGGGGGGGGCGGGGACGGGAACATTTCCGTTTGACTTTTTTCCTCGTCTTCATTTTTGGCGAAAAAATGTAAATTCACAGAGAAATATCCCCAAGTGATCAATTTATTAGTGACGGCACCTATTGGCACTGTCGGCTCTTCCTTTGGCACTTGGACTTACGAAATAGGAAAAAAATTTCTAAATGTTTTTTATTTTTTTATCTCCTTAAATTTTCTGTTTTTTTATCCCCACTTTCTCTCCCCGTTATTAGCGCAAAATGACAAAACAACAAAAAAATCACCAGAAATTCGCCTTTGAATAATATCCTCTCTTTCGTCTCTCCTGTACATAGCGACAAATTTTGAAGCCTATAAAAAGCATAAAATGGTTTTACAAATTTTTAAATTCATATTTCACATCGATAGGTGCTGTTGGTGCCTGCAGCATCGCTTTCTCCTCTTGGACTGAACAATTTTAAATTTAATAAAATATTTTAAATAATTTTCCCAAGGCTTTTTTGAAAATTAAAATTTTTTTAGATTCCCAAATTTTATCCCAATATCAAAAAAAAACAAATTTTTTTTTTTTTGCTTTTTGAATTGTCGGCATTTAGAAATCTTAGTTCCCCAAAATCACCTTCTTGCATCTCTTGTATTAATTTAGAAAATTGTTTTCGGATTTTACTGAAGAAATTCATTTTCGGGGGAATTTTCAAAATTTGACAGAAAGACCCATTCTTCGAAGGTTAAAATGCCTATGAAATTGAATCCTTTCAAGGTTAAATTCTTCCCACCCTTTTGCATCATCTTTGACTATTCATATTCAATGTTAACAAAACACCATAAGAAATATTTTAAATTTATTAAAATTTCAATTTTTTAAAATTTTGGCTCATTTTTCTTTGAAAGCATAAAATATTAATTATATTAATAAATATGAAGAAAAAATAGAATAAAAATATATGATATGCAAAGATTTGATGTAGGGTTCCCATTAGTCATTACAAACAAAACTTTGAATTCAGACTTTATCCCCAAAATTCAAAAGAAATCTTCGTCTTTTTTCCGTTGGGGTGCCATTTGTTAATGCTTTTGCCAAAAATGATAAATGCCATCGTCGGGGCCCGCCCTAAATTGTGTTCTATTTTTCTAAGGCAGCAAACAAAAAAAAATTTTGCAAAGCCAACGAATCACTCGTATTTCCAGAAACATTTTTAATTCCCAGCCAAAATGCCCGAGTTGCATAATCCCCAAGGACTTCGCCGCTCAAGAACACTTGTCCATCG